>CAEFZX010000999.1:0-45339 GCA_903066825.1 Alfaro cultratus | reverse complement strand
GTACAAAGTTTGTAATATATATATATATATATATATATATATATATATATATATATATATAACTAAGAGTGATAAGTTCAAAATGACTAGATATAAACAAATAAATAAATAAATAACAAGCAACCACATGCAATATATTAATCAATAAATAACCTTTAAATGACCGCAGAGAAAATGAAACTTAAATAATAAACACATTAAACTGTGTGTATCAAATTTTTGTCCCTTTTTTAAAAAAACAATATCAAGATTAAATTTTTCTTCCTCTAAATGTCTTAAATCTTATAACTGAAACACCAAGTATAGCAGAACAACACTGCAGGATGTGAAAAGACAACATTAAAAAGTATTTTATTCATAGTCCTTCTCTTTTTGTTAGAATCCCTTTGTCAACCTGTGAAACGTAGTATTATTCTTTGTTATTACAGATCCACAAACATTTTCATTTTCCTTTCTGTAACCTGTTTTACAGCATCAATCATCACGTGTTTAAATCTTTTATAATGAGATTCCATTTAACCTGTAGGATGCATTGGTTAAACCCTAAACAGTCTGCAAAAGTGGCAAAACAACAACAAAGTTTTGTCTGTTCCTCTGATGTTGTTCATTAAGCAAGAAAAGGAGAAAGAAGAGCACTTTCATCATTATCACAGCAGAAAGTTTCATTTAATAATAGTTATTTGATTTCCTATGTTACTGTTTTGAGGTTAATACAGTAGGTGACAGACTTGCACATTTTGAACATTTTAAACCTTTCAACTTTTCTGGAAATGACCTTAACCCTCTCAGGCTCAAATTGAGTTCTAGTTGCAGGAAAAATCTGATATTTGGAGAAAATGATCATATGGGGTAGTAATATACAATTCAGACTTTTTTTCAAAATAGTCAAAATTATCAAAAAACTCATCAAGCAAATCTGCAAATCTGCACCATCTGCCTGGAGAGGGTTAAGCTTCTCCCCTCTTGAGTTCATCCAGGAAAAGTTGCCACAGTTGCCTCACTGAGGAATGCTGATGTTGCAAGAGAAGTATCATAAAAAATGGTATTTTTTATGATGCAGGTTTAGGAAACACAGAGGCCAGGAAACGACAACAATAAAGATGTAATATTTAGAGGGATTTATTATAAAGCCATGTTCGCCACCCTGATCTGGGCAAAGAGAACATAATAAAGTGGTAAACATATTTTGGTGATTTACTTTCACTTTCCTAAATATCGTCCATGTTCCTATCACAATAGGAACAAATCACCTCCTGCGAGGAAACATCAAGAATTTATTTTAACTAAAACCAATTTGGTGTTTAAAATAAACAAGTTGGAAAAGAAAAAAAAGAATGGTTTTGTAAAAGAAAAAAGAAAAAAAATCTGTCTCTTTCAGTTCATTTGTGTTATTATTCTCTAATTTTTTATCCTATATTTTGAATTATTGGAAAAAATGTAAGTTCAGCTGCATTGATCACTGGCTTCTTTCTTTACTCCAACTTTCTTTTTCTTTCTTTATGTGTTGAGAAAGCAGCAGCCTCTCTGCTCAGACGTAGGAGTCTGTGTTTCTCTCCTAAATGAAGTTCTACTGCCATTAACTTTTTGCTCTTTAACATAGAAAGTACTCCTGCATCAGTGCTTCTGTTTCTTTTTGTTGTGTTTTCTGTAATTTCTCAAAGCCCCAGTGAGTCTAAGCAGATGACCACTTGATTCTGCTGGACGTTTCTTCCTGCTAAAGGGGAGTTTTCCTTCCCGTTGTCACTACATACTTACTCAGAATGATGAATTGGTGCCAAATCAGCAGCACTGTCAGCTGTCGCTACGTTCTCTTTAGGGAGGAATGAATCCTGCAAGTCACCGATTCTCTGCAATCTGCTCGTTTTCCTTGGATGTGAAACTTTTTAATCAGTTTCAATAATAAACTTACTGCACTGTTTAACTAGGATCAACTGTAATGTATGTACTTTACTTTGAATCTGTCTGTGTGATTGGATTGAATTGTTTTCTGAAGTTCAGTGAGATGATGTGTTGTGAATTTGTGCTATGCTGTCTAAATACAATTGAACTGAATATTATAGTAATAATAATCATTGGCTATGCAGTGCTGCAGTAGTTAGCAACATTAGCAACATTGCAGTCAGAAGGTCACACAACTATTAATAATAATAAGAATATTAACAATATTAAACGTAAAAATGTACAACGCAATGAAAAAAAAGAGTGAACAAGATATACAATTTACTTCTGATGCCAGTTAAAGTAAGATTTATTGTTCTGTTAAAATAGTTTGAATATCTCTACAGATCTTGAGTTTTCACTCAGCAGACCAACAAGTGATCTAAGGAGGAGAAGAACAAGCAGATCCATGAATTAGTACTGAATGTATCTGCTGAGTTCACTGGCTTGAGTTATGATGGTTTCTGATGCTGAGACACATGATTCAGATAAGAGAAAATTCATATGACTTTGACTAATAGAAAAATAAGTTAAGTTATAAATCATTAAACTTTTGTTTTTTGAGAAAATACATATTGCATTGAGCACCTTAGTGTTCCCAAGACGAAAAATCACAGTTTTATCCATCAAAATTCATTTCTCTTGTATCTGCAAATGTGAAAAAAAACTTCATATGGTTTAAATTATGTCCAAGCTGTTTGGATGGAGCTCTTTGGATCCTCTGAAGAGAAATCTGTAGACCTGGCGTGACTGCTGCCTGCCACTCTGGTTTCGCTTACCCAAAAATATGAACCGTAAACTGCACAGAGAGGCAAACTTTCTTCTTCTGCCCTGCTGTAATTACGCATTCTTGGGAAACCAGTTAAATTGTACAGATGTACAGAAATGTTGCATTTCGGTTTGCTTTGAATTTTAGGGCAAACATATGTGAGCAAAAGTAAAAAACAAGTTTACCATGAATTGGTGTGCAGAAATGTTCCTGCTGGTTGTGAAGATGTGGAACTCAGATTTAGTTCAAAGCTAAATCTGTTTTTAGATCAACATCTTTCAGCTCAGTCACAAGTCAGTTTTGTGAACCATTATTTCACAGACATACTAAGGTTAGTGGAAATCAGAAGTATAAATGTGTAAAGAATGAGATGATGCCTTCAGATGAAGCTACGACCTGAGGATGATGCTGACAGTGGGCACATAACACATTTTAAATGACTTCACACTCACTAATCACTTTATTAGGTACACTGGTTTATTTGCTTGTCAACACAGATCATTAATAAGCAAACATATGACAGGAAGTCAAAAATATGGTGAAAACAATTCAGATCCAGACAGCTTTATTAGTCCAAATGGACAATTTCTTTGCAGTCCTATAAATTCCCCTCCAAAATGCCTCCACAAACCAAAATATACTAAACTATACTTCAAGACAACTAAAAGAACAAGAAACAACAAAAACACAAAATGAATACAGGAGAAATGAGGGAATTGAAGTGATTTAATGGTATGGTTGTTGGTGCTCGACCAGCAGAAACTGCTGATACTCTTGGATTTTAAAATCCTGTGTCCTGCAGTTTACTTTGTGAAAATACCTGTTTAATGTCAGAGGTCCCAGGAAGGAGGAATACCACCTCTGAATGCTCATCATGTTGACCTGAAGCAGGTGGGCTACAGTTGCACATGACCACATCGTATTTCTCTGTTGTTAAACGCACAAGAGAATCAAATTAAAGTAACATCACTTTACAGTTTGATGGGAAACTTTATCATTTAGCATCTTCACAACTTGCATTATAAATGTATGCAGTAAACCTGACACTTGAGACAATGTATCGTACTTGTAAAGACAAATTTAAAATAGTTTTTGTGTTTGTGTTAGAGACTTGTCATTGTCAGCCTCGACTGGCACAGCATTTTCATCTAATTCCAGGAATGTGGTTGCGCCGGACGAGTGTCACAACGGTTCTGGATGTCGTCAGCATAAAACGACGCTCATTCAGGTTCAATGCCTCGTGCGGACGTTGATGGTCTCAGATTTCTCACCGTTAACCACAGTCATGAACAAGACTTTCAGGTTCTGCTGAGCTTGTGATCGTCATCAAAACTCATTTCAGGTTTTGGCCTTAACTTGCATTGCACTTACTACAAGTAAAATACAAGCATTCAGTCATTTAAAAATGCGGAGCTGATCCACCTTAATTTTAAGCAATGTGAGGTTAAAATTAATGTAAGTCAGGAAAAACATCTCATGTACATCTTTTAAGCACATACTTTGCATAAAACGTATCATTTTACCTTGTCAACTGTGCAGTTTCGACACATTGTTATACAAAATGTTTGTACTATTGTAACCTACGTCCCACGTGGCTCTCAACAAAATTATCTAACATGTAAAGTTTAAATTCTGTTGTAGTCAAGTTTGTTATGTTCCCTCTGGCTTAATGTAATTATATATAGTTACTTTTTTACTCAGGACAGTCTGTTTCTGAATGTTTTTCTTTGGGAAAGGACAACAAAGAAGATAGAAAAAACTTCAAATAAAATATAAAAATATCCATAGAAATCATTTTAGAAAATAAGCCGATCCTCTAAAATTTGTTTGGATTTGAAAACTATTGGCTAAATTAAGCATCAATGTTCTCAGCTTTTGTATTACATTAAATAGTGTTTATTTGTTCTTTCTGATCTGTGTTGTGAGATCATTTTAATGCTATAGAGTTACATGTTTGCAGTATTGTGCAAAATCTTTCCACTTCCCTGGAAACTGGTGTCAACCAAAAGTAAGTTTTAAGTAAATACATATAGAGTTGAAAGGAAGTATTTGTATACAATGTATAAAAAGACACTTAACCTATTTTCCTCACCCTTTTAAATGAAATTAAACTAAACCTTTCCAGTTAAAGATCAGGTATGATAATCAAAATCCTACTTTATTTTTTATTTTTTTGCTAAGTGTCTGAATAAGAACAGACTGAAAGGGGGGGAAAGTTATGACAATTCCAAGAGCCCTCAGCAATTTATTCATTTATTTTTTTTATTTATTTTTTTTCATAGAAATAAAAAGACATTGGAGCCCTGTCAATTACAAAATTAATCATATTGTGTTTTCTAAAATAGATTTTAGCAGTAAAAATCAAATGTTGCCCCTCCCAGACCAAAAAGCACACATCCATATTTGCCCTGAAGCCCCTGGATCTGCATGAAATGGTTCGTTCCTGCTTGGAGGCTCGACGGTGTTCAGCAGCAGTCAGTACAAGACAAGAACGACTTTGGCAGTTACAATGGCGCCAAGAAAAACAATAAAGTCAGGTTTTCAAAAAACTAGAGAAATAAAGAGAGAAAAGAACAAGAGTGTCAATTTATAACCCAGTTTTCTCCAAGAGAGGTGGGTAGACTGTGAGATTATCAACCATTTAGCATAGTTAGCTCAGCTTCAGACTACTGTTTGCCTCCAATTCTCTAGTATTCTTTGAACAAAGGAAAAAAATTACCAATATATTCATATATTGAACTTGTCCCTTTTTATCACACTTGACAACAGATGAGTCAGTCAGCAGCATCTCTAACCTACGTCCCTCCTGATCTGTCCTCTACTAAGTGAAATTAAAGCTGCAGTATACAACTTTTATAAAAAAAAAAAATCACATATTTGTTAAAACTGTCATTATGTTATGAAAGTATGGTATAGAAATAATATGTGAAAAAATTATTTCATCTGCTTTCTCCCAGTACTATCTAGAAAGAACCAGTCAGTGGCAGGAGAGTTTCAGTGCTGTCAATCACAATCTCATGTGGTGCTGCTCATCCTCCCTCCCTCCCCTTGCTCTGTGCTATGCTGCAGCTAGCAATAACGATTTAGCAGTGAGTGAATGAGCTTGATTGACAGCACTAGGACCCTCCTCCTGGTTCTGATTGATTGCTTTGGCCAGAACGTTGCATTACTTTAGCCAATAATATTAGCTCAGGGAGCAGGTGGAGGAGATTGATCTTTTCACAGATTATCTGCCTCGTAACAAACTGTCACAACATAGTGTCAGATTTAACAAATATGGAGAAAACATATTTTATTAAAGTTATGTACTGCAGCTTGAATAAAATGCAACTAAATAGCATTTTTTGAGAAGTCTGGATTGCTTCATGTGTATTTTGCATGTTGCCTATGACTGTTGCTCATGGGGAGAGACATTTTAATAAGCTAAGACAAATAGAAAAAAATTAAGCAACCTACTTGCAAACTGTATGCAGACTGTTTCATGTAAAAATCACGAGCAGTAAATATTGTGCTAGCATCAGTATTGAACCAAAGAAAGCAAGGCCGTTGCAAGCCTTTAAAATTGTGACGTTTTGATGGGTCAGATAGACTCAAGAAATTGTAACAGCAGCTGCGAGGGGGGCCAGGGGGGAGGCAATTAAATTTTTTGTCATGGGGCCCAAGATTTCTGGCGGCGCCTCTGCACAAACTACATGGCTTCATCTTTCACAGTAAAGGTAGACACGTTTAATAGTGAAGGTATTGAAATAGTTGAACTAAACTCTAAAGAGCAACAACTTCAGCTGTGTGCATTGTTAAGATTTTCTATCCATTAGCAGCAACTTTGAAATTGTGTTTTCTCAGAGTTTTGAACCGACTTTACAAAAATAGTACATAAAAAGCAGGAGTTCAAAGGTAAACTGATGTATATACAGCTATTCAAAAAAAAGGAGGCATTTCTACTTTTCAACATGCCTTTTCACAGGATCATATTAAATCCTCATATAGTTTTGCAATGTTTCTAAAGAAAAATGGCAAAAACAAAAAACATGTCTCAAAACCTCAATCTTCAGTACTTTTCTGCAGTGATAAGTAAGTGCTTTTGGTTCAAACCTTTACATTTCTGTGTTTCATCATTTGGTGAGGTAAACATTAACTCCAGCAATTTGTCTACTGAAGAACACCTACAATGCAGAAGTTGTGTTTGAGTTTCAGTGTGCTGGGACTCAGGGGAACTGTGTGGAATAAAACGCTGATTGTGAAAATTTCTTTGCTAATTTGTGGTGAAGATTTGTGGATTCATCTTCAGCTCTCTTGACTCTGATATTCCTAAATGAAATCTGGTGCCACAAATTGCCTTCAGAGAGTCTACATGTGTACACTTTATCCTTAGCATAAATACAGCTGTCCTGTGAAGACCAAAGGGAACATGACTGAATAAACATCATAAAGACCAAGAAGCACAGCAGACAGACCAGGGATGAAGTTGGGGAGCTGTTTAAAGAGGGGCAAGTTTAGAAAGCAATAACTTAGGCTTCTAACATGTCACAAAGCACTTAAATGTCTTAAACTTGAAATTAGAAAGAGAATGGCACAGCTGCCACCAAGACATGGCTGCCAATCTAAACTGAGAAGGTGACATTGGAGGAGTTACAGAGATCCACAGCTCTACTGAGAGGACAACTAGCTGCACACTTCACAAATATGGCCTTGATCTGAGAATGTTAAAAGGAAAGCTGTTTTTTTATTTTTTTTTAAGAAATCCCATTTAGGAAGTCTCAGCTAACATGTGGAAGAAGGTGTTGCAGATGGGACTGGATATAAACTATTTGGAGTAAAGGCAATACCCTACTGAATGTGTGGTGAAAAATCAACATTGCACACTGCCATGGACACACCAGATGCTTTTTCTCTGCAGAGACAGGGAAGCTGGTCAGGACTGACTGGAGGGCAGATGGAGCTAAACACAGGACAATCAGAAACCCTGCTAGAGGCTGCAGAAAACTTGAGACTGGGAAGAATCTTCTCCATCCATGGAGAAGATTCTCCATGGATGGAGCCTAAATGCTCCATCCATGCCTGGATGTATGCTGCAGCATTCAGCGTCACTGCGTTACAATGAAATGGTTTTAATCATTTCATTAGTCATGTCATGTTAGAACGGTCTAGTCAAAGTCCTGACCTAAATCCAACCTGTGGTAAAAGTTTAAGTTATCTTTCAAAGCAGAATTGGCACAAATTTCAGGCTCCAGATATGCAAAGCTGGTAGAAACGTATCTCAAAAAACTGGCAGCTGTAACTTCAGCAATAGATGTGGTTCTGCAAAGAAGTGTAGAAAAGTTCAGAAAAACTATATTGAAACTGCAACAGCTTTCTAGACTAAAAACGTTGGATATATTTTTAATTGTTGCACCCTGAGGTGGAAATATCTAGAAAATCAAAAGCTCTGGTTTTACATGAGTTTTGATGCAAATTAATTTCTGAATATGTAAAGATATCACTTGTATTTAACCCTCTCAGGCTCAAATTAAGTTCTAGTTGCAGGAAAAATCTGATATTTGGAGAAAATGATCATATGGGGTAGTAATATACAATTCAGACTTTTTTTCAAAATAGTCAAAATTATCAAAAAAATCATCAAGCAAATCTGCAACATCTGCCTGGAGAGGGTTAAAGACGTGCAAGTTTGAGGAGCGGAAAAGTTTGCCTTCACATGCCTTTTTCCATCAAGTTACTTGTTAATGTTATAAAAATGACATGTGTATGACAACAACATCAGGTTGTCATACACAAGATTAGACACTATTCTGGAATCCAGAGTTGTCTTCCCAGTAGATATTCTGTTTTTCAAGATGATAGATACAAAGAGACGAGTGAAAAGCCAAGAATCTGCTGGAAACTTACATTCCTTATTCAAATAACAAAGAGCTAGAGCAATTTAGCAGAAATTTTGACCCAAGTTCGATGAATGAGATAAAAGTTTTTATTTGTTGTTGACAGAGGTTCACTGTAAACACACAGCATGACTCACTGGATTTGCTGTTATACATCCACACTGCTTTAAGGACCCTACAATGTGACTCATAGTCAAAATTAACTACACAAACGAACACAATGCATAAGATTTTCAATGAATTGATGTCCTGTGGAAGAAGAAAGCTCGGCCTACTAAATGAACAAATACAAATATACCTGCTCTTCTGGATAAACATCTATGTTTCATAATTACTTGGAAAATCATTTCAGACAACATTGAAACTCCCACATGAGACACAACAGGACATCCTATTTGTTCTGGGTGTGGAGTCTGTAAGAATAATTCATTTCTCTGCTGTGTCCAACACATGAATTAGCTGTTTACTAGAAGGATGTTCTGCCTCCAGCAGCACAAGGAGTTTTTATGGGAAGCTTCACTTTCAAAACAGGACTGCTGGTGACTGCTGAGTGTGCAAAATATCTCCAGCACAACAAGTGAGAGCTTTAGTCATTGTGTTACTTTCAGGTTTTTTCAGTATTTGACGTTGCATATACAGCTTTTATACTTTGAATCTGATACAACAAAACAGCCACATTGTACATCTGCAGCAATCACCAAATAAACTGCTTCTTTTCACTCTATAATTTCCTCTGTGGGTGGCTTCTTAAAGTCAGCCAGAGGAACACTCTGTTAGGAAATATACAAGGTAGTTGAGATGTAAACTTAGCAAACTGTGTTCCAGAGTTTATGTTGAAAAGAAGCTGGGAAATAACAGATGTTCACATGTTTAACTTTACACATGCAGACCTTTGAATGAAGGTCTGCATGTGTAACATGACAAATGTTTGGTATAGTAATTATTAGCAGATTTGCTTGTGATGAAAATAAATACACAGAAACTATAGGGCTTCAGCTTTTCTGCTGGTAACACGTCTGACTCTTCTCCTTGTGGTTGAAAGTGCAACTTGCTCTAACTTCCTTTCAGTCGGAGTGACAGCTTGCTCTATTTATTGTAGCCATTTGCTTTGTACCAGCAGTTGTCTCTAATTTTACCAAGAATATGGGTGAGAAAGGATGTTACGTAGAACTGAAGTTATATTTAAGAGATGTTTTGCTATATTTTCCAGAATAGTGCGCACCTTATTAAATCATGGAGCCATTTACATTCACTGTAAAACAGACGACTACCATGACTGACAAAGTCATCGTCACTTGTGATGATGAATCTGCTACTTGTTCTAATATGATTTTTAAAAATAATTTTTCTTTTTACTTTTTTAAGAGTCTGATGAATTCTGGAGTTATTCCAAATGCTAGTCATTGTGTATTACATCCACACAAATATGACAGGAACTAATATGATGAAATAGGACAGACAGAACAATACTAAAACAGAAGCCTGAGAAAAAACAAAGCAAGAGTGTATGTACTAGTTTAATGTATAAACATGGTTCATAATTAACAACAATGCATATCAGTGCAGGATAGAAACAGATTTTAACCCTGAATCTTCAACTGTGGTTGTAATCTAATCCAGAGCTCTTCACTGCCATCTAGTGGAAGTGAAGAAATTCGTCTTCTCAAAATTGACAAAAGTAAGTGGGATAACAATATGTCACTGTCTTTGTAGCAGCAGCTGTGTTACAGTTTTTGGTCGTTCTATGTTATGTCACAGTTTAATTTATTTAGATGTTGCCATAGCTACAATAATTTGCTGAGATCCACAGAGAAAATCTAGTTCTCCTGTGTGTTTTTGCATCTGTACTCATCTCTTGCTTCACAACGGATGTAAGCATCTTTATCTCCAGTGAGAATCAGATTTCACTCATGTGGTGTTCTTTCATAATCTGCAATCAGATAAACCACCCACATATATCCAAATGTGTGGGTCTGCTAGATAACACTCATTTCTTCACACAGACAGTGCAACGTATGTACGTATGTAGAGATAAATAAGTACACAGCTCTCTTCCTGTCTTTTACTTGCTGAGTGGTCCCTTGGGTTCAAAATGGCATCAGTCCCTCTGGAGTCAGCCAGAAGGAACCTGGATCTTCAAACAGCCTCCACATGACTTGCAGGCATTAAAATACAGCATCTACACTTTTTTCAATCTGAAAGTCAGGTTGAAATGAAAGAAACTTTCTATGTTTCTTTGTTTCATATATTTTTATGTTCAGTAGGCGGCAGGTCAAAATTGCTGGCATGTCCGTCGGGAACTCATTCTCTAAAAAAGCTGCTACAATGTCTGCAGTACCTGACTGATGGGCAGAGTAACATTTGTTCCTGGGTCATGCATAGATTACTGCTGCTGGTAGAGTTTGAACTTGCATTTAGGTCAAACAGTTTTTTTTATTATTACTATTTATTTATTTATTTTTACTTATGGTGGATTTCAGAAGTTTTTTGAACACCTGAGATGGTTTCTTTACCACAGAACACTCATTACATTTGAAGATGCAAACAGATTCAAGATTCCTGTATGTTTTTAGGCTTTTAGACAATCTCTTAGTACATATATTGTGTACAAATATGATGTAATATGAATTTAGAACAGGTGACAGTAAGGTCATACATGTGCAAAGTTATTAGAAAAGATTAGTTTTATATTAATGGACATTTTTAACAACTGTGTATTATATCGATTTTGTCTGGGGTTCAACACATTTGCATTTTATTCTGAAACAGATCCCTGTCAAACTTTGCTGGACTATAAATTGTCTGAGATGTTATTGCGATAAACAATAATATTGTTTTCTTTAGACCATTTTCAAGTAATATGATGGTAATGGTAAAATTATCAATACATTTTAAAATCCTATCAATATTTAACAAATAAAATAAATTATGTCTCTATAAACAAAATTGTCCTTCAACAAAAGGGTTAATTGAGACCAATCTACCAGACTGAAGCCTTTTGTCATCCAAATTTTGGTAGAAAGCGAGAGAAAAAACAATAAATCATGCAAATGGAAATTATTGAGCTCATTTTGGTTTATCATGCAGTAAATTGATTTATTACTCACTGCGACTGGCCTATCCAGTCAAAGTGGTAAAGATATCTTGCTCTAGTTGCCTAATTTTCATCCATGCTTAATCTTCTGGAAATAATTACACTTTTAATGTGAAATGAATGTTTTTACAATGGCATGCAACTGACTGAAGCAGAATACATATTTTAAAAGATCAAATGACATCCTAAACCCTCCTAAAGCAGACAAAATGTGTTTTTCTTTCAGAATATGGGTTCTACTTCTCTATTGACCATAGAGCTCATATAGGGTGGGGCTGTTGTAATTGATGGGGATGGGTTTACTCCCCAGCCCCTGGGGACAAAGCTACTCTGCTCACTCCTCTGATGTGTTTCAGCAATGCTCCTTTGGCCACCAGACTCTAATGGCTTCCTTTAAATTTTAAAGGGACACATGCTTTGCAATATGACTCTCTCACTCTCCCATGTTTTCTTATTTTGTCTCAATGTAACAGAATAAAGAGGAAATTATAACAGGGTGAAGAGAACTCAGAGAGATCTGCTCTCATTTTAACTATATTAAATCTTTAAAAAATTGCATATGCTTTTATGTTTATCTTCAAGCTCTTCTTTCTTGTGTTTGTAACAGACAGAGTCAGATTTATTCAATAAACTGTATATCCAAGTTTAAATATGAGCTTAAAATAGTCATAATTCTTAATTGTTTGGTTCTCTGAAGGCTTACTACAAAATCAGACACCTCAACCCAAAAACATGTTGTTTTGCAGAATGATGAGGAAAATAAAATATCAGTTAATACATTGATATGGAATGATATAACTATTATATTATGTAAATATTATGTTTTAAATGTTTTTTAAATGATGGCAACATGTTTGTTCGAACTGCCATTTTGCATTGCATTCGTTTAAAATAATGTGCGACATTACGCTTTATATATGTCTTTAACTTTAGACTTCAAGTCGTCAAATCCGTTTTTAATCTGACCAAGTGAGAAACGCTTTTTGTTTGAAGGGTTTGTTAAACATGGTAAAAATTAATGTTAAAAATTTATGGCGTTTGAGCCAGCAGCCAATCACATTGAGCCATGTTTGGTTGCTACGCAACGAGTGGGCCATTCAGCGCCGTGCTTGGTTTGTGTGTCGTGGTTTGCAGGGGCAAGCTGAGCTGGGAAGCATATAGCTTCGGAAATACGACGTAAATTGAAGCATGAAGTGAGTACATGAAACATTACTCGTTGATTTTGTTCTGCAAATAAACTCATTCACGCCTTATACGATTAAGCTCGTCCAGATTAGGCAGCAATACAGTTTAAATGTCACGCTGACTACCCAGCTCAATGTTTTATCTCGATTTTAATGAAGTAACGTGTGCATTTTTCCTGTTTATTCAGTATTTCTGGTTATACAAAGTACACATGTTTTAGTCTTTCTCAGACAAGACATGCTAAAATAAGTTACACTGAACTGTGGCTCCAGAACTACTTCATAATTAATTTAAGTCAATCAAAAATAAATAATCGTATTTATTGGATACTGTCCTATAGACAATGGCAAAACTCTCGAAATACCATGCATGAACAGACATTGAAATTTAAAATTCCCTCATTAAAGGTTAACACTAGCAGTCTGTCACCAAGGATTTCCAATTTGTCTAACCAGATTAGGTGTCACTGAGAGAAAATGCACATCCTTCTGAGTTATATTATTAACTTTTAAGAAGATACATGAAAGGTAAAAAAACAACAGCAGTACAGAATTGTCAGAACATTTTAATTACTTAAATATTTTAGATTTTAATTGAACTCTATATATTTTTGTGTAGCTTTTATCCAAAACTGTAAGAGAAACAGTTCAGTAAGCGCTTTCAATTGAGAGTTGATCAGTCTCACTCGAAAGCCCATAAATTTTTTTTGTAACATACATAGTTTCCATCCATGTCTCTTGATTTGTTTCTCTGGAAATAAAACAACATGTTGTCTGCCTGGAGTTAATCTGATCAACAGATTACTCCATTAAGAAAAATTAACAGCCTTGGCTCAGCCTTCAACCTATTAAGTGCTATGATACCATACACTTAAACTAACAAAATAACCATATCAATAGCTGTAAAAGAAATACATTATATATTTTAGACGCAAATTACAACCTTTTTATTCTTGATTCATGAGCTTTTTTACTCAGTTTGTTACAGGTTTCTACCCCTCACCATTGCATGTTTATTCTCAAAGCCCGGTAATCCAGAGTGCATCGAATGGCCGCTGCTAATCTGACCGTCTATTTCAGGATGCAGTAGGTGGATCTTGCATTCATGTTTTCTAATCTGCACATGCCGTAGATTTTCCACACTGGTTGCTGACGGCTGCACTGCAACAATGCCAGAGTCCTCACAGGGTGAGTTTAAGTCTCGTGAAATATTATAATTACTTGCAAAATACCCTTTGTCTCACAAAATGTGTTGCCATTGTTTTGTGTTATATTTGACTCACCTATCAACCTTGTCATTTAGTGCTACATGTTCTGTCCTGTAGGTTTCTCTACAGTCTAGTCTTCTATTGCATTATTCAATAAAAAGTATGTCCAACCTTAGTCCTGTATCAGAAATCATAACTGATCAATTCTATTCGTAATCATTGTTAAATAATTCCTAAAATTCCTTCAGCAGTTTATTTTAATTGAAAAGTTATTGGTTCTTTCATATAGTAAATGAACACAAGACAGTGCTTGGGAGATATTTGACAGACTTCTTTTCTCCTTCAAGTCAAGGACGCTCGCCGCTGTTCTGTTGAATGTAGAACACCTCCCTTGAGTCAGTTCAGCCAGTCATCGCTGCCACTCCACAGAAACTCTCACAGGCTCAGCACCTTCTGCACAGAGCACAATTTGCAGGAATGCCTGTCTCACATCAGTCAGGTCTGTTAATTTTGTAGCTTTCAAAATGATAGGCCTACTCATAAACTGAGTCCCAAAGACAGATCTGGGGCAAACTGCAGCAATGTGTTGGAAGTTTGACCCAACTCACCTGATTTGTCTTATTTTACAGGAGGTGTCACTGCTGGGTCTCTCTCCTGGCTGGACCGAGTCAGACAGCGGCTCACAGCTGAATGTTGTGGCTGTGCTGAATTGCATGTATGACCTGATTCAGCTGCACCACAGGAGCCTGAGGACACTGGAAAACATGGAAATAGAGCAGCTGAAACTCAGCAGCAATGTGGATTACCTGAAGATCAATAACACTCATCTAAAGGTAAAGTAATGAGTGACTTGCCTATTTTTAATATTGCATTAATAATAAAATTGCAGATTAGTTAATGAATAGTAAAAATACACACTCTCAATTGGATTTCTCTGTGATCTGTCAAAAGGCTTTGCTGTCAGTAACAGCTTTCCCTTGTGCTGTGCAGGAAGAGGTCGAGGTTTCCAAACGACAAAACACGGGATTGCTTGAGAGAGAACGACAGCTGCAGCTGAAACTGAAGAGTCTTCAGAACTGTCTGAAAAATGAGAAAGAAGAGGTGGGATGAGGCAATGTGCACTAGTTTAATCATAAGTAATACTTTCACAGTTTACCTCATACATTTTGTACAAAAAGCTTCAGCTTGTTTTTCCCTTTTCTCAGGTGCAAAAACTGCAGAACATAATTTCAAGCCGTGCCTGTCAGTTCAACCACGAAATGAAAAGGAGGGAGAGAGAATTCACTAAACTGAAGGAGCGACTGAATCAACTCCTAGCTGACAAAAAAGATAGAAAACCAGGTAAAATAGCACATTTGCTTGCATAATAATTTTTCATTTTAGTACTAACTGTATACAAGGAATTAAAAGCTTAGAGACAATGCACTGAAACCTGCTCACTCCTCTACTGTGCTGAAAATAAGAATGATAGTTGTATTTGTGAAAAACAATGAGATACTTCAGGGGAGATTGAAGAAGAAAATGTGAAGTAAAATAAAAATATACAAAAATAAAATTCATAAACTAGCTGGAGAAATAGGTAATTTCCCCCGCTTTATGTTCTCTGTATTTCATGTTCTTGTTTTCCAGCTATTGACGTATTAAACAACATTGGAAGAGCTGATGGAAAGAGAAGCCTTTGGAAAACTGAAAAAACAGAGGCAAAGTAGGTTCTGTTCACCTTTATAAAATCAAATTAGAGCTCTATTGTTAGGGCCATGATAGATTTTACTGTCAGTTTTAAAGAGATACATTTTAATTCAGAATGCTTTTATAGTTATTAGGAAATTATTAAATTTGCATTGCCACACAAAGGAAGAAAATCATTGGCGGTATTTAAAATGTGTGTAAAGATGCTTGTGCTAAAGGTTCTTGTGATTGTAATATTACACTACCAGCAAAAGTGGTATGTTTTTTGCCAGGATGTTTAAGTAATATGTATTTCAAACATGAACTTTAATTTTAGTTTATATTCTTTATAAAGCAGTAATTTAAAGCAATTGCTATGTTCACAAACAGCAAAACTATGTTCACATGCTTTCTCTGCATCTTTAATCATCTGGGGACATTAGAAAGGGGCGACTTCCTTTTAATAGAAAAACAAAAACCCTACAGCAGAACCCGACTCATTTTGAGCAACCGTCTGCCACGACCAGCTGGGTGGTTCTCTGATCTGTCACATTAAAAAAAATTTCTGGGCAAGAAATTGTCCCAGTCATTGTTGTGATAAATGATAATATTGCTGTTTTGAGACCAGACCAGACATAAAATGGAGAGTGAGGAAAAACAGTTTCCAGCATCCTTAAGCTTTTCAGCGTATCTACAGAGGTAGCTCAAAATAACCTGGTCAAAAATAACATCAATGTTCTTTACTTTATTACCAAAGACAAATTTAATGCCATTCACATCCTGTCACTAGCTAAGCCCTTAGTGGCATTTTTCAGAAACTGTTTTGTATTAATGCCAGGGATTAGCTGATTAGCAGTATTCCCTTCCAGTGGAGAGGACTTAACAAAAACAACTTCTGTCTTGTCTGAATTTAAAGGTGTAAAACCTAAATACATCCAGGTTTTTAAACAGATTGTTATATGAGATGAAACTTTACCTTTAAGAACATCATATCTGGTAGAGTTTAAATGGTTTTGGCAGCCTTTGACTCTAGCTTTACAACTGACTGATAGCATAAAATATATATATATTTATATATATTTTTTTCCTGAAGGCATGAGGGAGAGATGTATAGGACACTTCTGAGCGACTACGACATGAGGCAGAGGGAGCTTGTCTTGGAAAATGCAGAGCTGAGGAAGGTGATGCATCAGATGACGAAGGAGATGGTGTCCATCCTGAAGTCAAGAAAACTGATCCCCAAAGGAGAAAATTATGAGCATAACGATACGCAGGTTGGAGCTGTTTTGGCCAGTACTATTTGTAAATACTGTTTCTCTAGTCCTTTATCTTCCTGTTAAGTCTCCGTTGCACACATAACCAAATATTCTTTACGATTTACTCGTATTTCTGTAAACACTAGTTTTCTTTTTGTTTTGTCTATTTTATCTATAAATACAAAAAACTTATTTTATACAGTGTTTTGCACACTTTTACCAAGAGTTTGTATCTTAATTTCAGGTTGCCTCAGACGAAGACGATGAGGTGTTTGACCCCAGTAAGGAAAGTTTAGAGCTGTTTTGTATTGATGCCCGGGAGAAGCTGACTAACAGTATTCGCCTCCAGTGGAGAAGACTTAAGAGCCACTTTGAAAGACTGGACAGCCAAGGTAGTCAAACTCAAAACTTGTTGGGTTTGAGGACTATTTACCATAGTCAAATAAATTTCAGTAGATCAGGAGAGAACTGTTCATTGCTAACCATTCAAACAGTTCTTTATTTTTGTTCCTTGTGTCATTTATATGACTAAAAAGGAAAGTTTAAAGATCAAGGATTCAACTGATTTTCTAAAATCAGACAACACATTTTGCACAGTGCATATCTAGGCAGTACATGCAATTTTTTTAATCATCTTAATACTCTGGAGTGCATCAATTTATAATTAATTCTCTAGGCCCTCTTCTTTTGGTAATAATCAAATTCTAGATTTCTAAGACATTTGGGACATGGATGATTTTTCCTTTTTTTTAGTGTCTTTGACTCAGATGTCTGAGTCTAACAATGATGACGCTGTCCCTCGTGAGAATCATGAGGAGGAGATGGACCGGCTAAAGACGGAGATCCAGCGGTGCAAAGATTTCATTCAAAAGCAGCAGCAGCTCCTACAGGTAAGACAGCATTTTAGGGGGGCTAAATTATAAATAAATATATATACTATAATAATAGACAATATATATAATATATATATAATATACTGTATAATATCAAATAATATAATATCAATATATATATAGAATATCAAAAGTCTGAAGATAAAGCTCCTCAAACAATGAACATTTTTATTAAGACCTATTTTGTACCGAAATAGATCTTAATGGAATTGTGGCCTTTATTTTTTTTACTTGTTCTCAGACTCTAGAACCACTTTTTGCGTATTTATTTATCCTCAATATTGGTGTATTTTAGTATTTTTACTATGTTTCTGTGAAGTTGTATGTGTATCTTTGTGTTTAGATATTTTCATAGATGCTAGTCTATCTGTTCTGTAAGACAGATTTACATAAAGGTACTACTAAAGCTGCCATATTTCATCATATACAATTATTTTTTTTTTTAAATGGGCACAATTCCTATCTTATCTTTTTGAAATTATCAAGTTAATTCTGAGCTATGTGAATTTCTTCTGAATACCTCCTGCTTTGCTGGGGTCCTGGCTATACTTGTGCTCTATCGGTTTGCAGAAGCAGCTGAGCTGTGTGTGCAACGAAGACTCAGTGTCGCTGCAGAATGATGGCTACATGCTGCAGGAGAAGAAACGCCTCGGTGACGAATGGAAGAGCTTAGAGGAACAGAGAAAGAGCTTTGAGAGGGAAAGGAGGAACTTCACTGAAGCAGCTATTAGACTGAGCCATGAGGTGAACAAAATACTGTACAGGAAACGTGAGTCTAAAAATGACTATATTGATTGTTTCTAAAAATGTTCTGATTTAACTTGCAGAGGAAGATCTTTGAGGAGGATCGGGGAACATGGCTCAAACAGCAGTTTCTAAGTATGAGTCCGTTTGGAAACTCAAAGCAGCTTCATGTGCCGAAGACTGCAAGTGCCTTATTGATCAGTGAGTCTTTCCTTAAGTTCAGAACCATTTAACAGTTACCGTTTTGTTCATCTTGGTTGGTTATTAAGTCACATTTTTATCTAACCAGCTGAAACGGAGGTTAGTGCACCGATGGGTCCAGAAACACTCAGCGAATGGCAATCAGACTTTGCCTCCCCAATACCCAGATCGGTTTCTCTCACATCGTCTCCTGCAGCTGATTTGGAGTGTGAACTTTGCCTTATTCCAGAAAATGGGTACAACGTCTTTACTTGAACTTAAGTTTTGTAAAATAATAACTTCTACGTTTGAATGTAATTGTATTTTATCTATCTTTGTAAAGTGTGACTTGCAGCTCGTCAAAACAAAAGTCGGAACATTTTGAGGAATTGAGCCCACTATGTGAAAATATTTGTCTGCGGGACAAACAGTGGAGGGAGAGCGAAGACCTCAGCAACCCTTCACTCACACCTGAGAAGAGCAGTAGTATATGAAGCCATGGAAACTTTTATTATTTGAATGAGAATCTCTTAATGTATACTGTTTATGCATAGTTGCAGAAATGTGTATCTGACTAATGCAAACCTCAAAGACAGAGTA
The DNA here is from genome assembly GCA_903066825.1 of Alfaro cultratus. Classification (NCBI taxonomy): domain Eukaryota; kingdom Metazoa; phylum Chordata; class Actinopteri; order Cyprinodontiformes; family Poeciliidae; genus Alfaro; species Alfaro cultratus. The sequence goes on along the minus strand of CAEFZX010000999.1, from coordinate 25,932 downwards.
AAATGAAGCCAAATATATCTTGTTAATGACTGAAACAAAATGAATTGTAAAGGTTTCTTATTTTATATTCTTCGTGTTTTAAAACAATTGGGGGAAAATATTAATTTATTTATGTGGTACTGTAATCATTTTATGTTTGAAACTGAATGAGGACTTTTTTAATCTCTGTTCAGTTGTGGAGGAGCAAACATATTTCTCTTCAGCAGGACTGTTATAGTTGTGCTCAGTGTTTATTGTGGTTCATATAGCCTAAAAGAGGAATTCCTTGGTAGAGCTTGTTAAGATTTTTTTTCTGATCAAGATTTAGAATGTAGAACTAAAGCAGCTATTTATCTCAGAGCAATGTGAATGTAGCACAAATAGAATGAACAATTTATCATTCCCTAGTTTTAATATCAACTTTATTAGAATATGAATTACTGATTTCTTTGTAAATGTGTACGAGGGTGTAAGTTTTATAAAAGTACATGATGTGTTAGATTTAAACCACTTCAGTGTTTCTATAATTGCAAACGTGGTTTGTTAAGGTTTCTGACAGTTACTGTAACTCTAATATGAAATCACACACTTTATACTTAAATGAGTCATTGCACATTGTTAAATATGACATTCTGGCCGTACTTCATTAGCCGTTTTCTGACCTTTCACCTGCATTACCTCTCTTTGTGGTGCTGGTGTGCATTATGAAGCATAAATTCAAACACGTGATGACCACTGACATCCTGACATTTTGTCAGATTATGGACCAAATTTATCATGTCAGCCATAAAAATAAAGACAAATGGCAAATAATTTTGGTGTTAATTGGAGAAAAAAACAAAACTAAAACTGCTGTCTGTCTAATTTAAGCAATGTGGAATTCGGATGTCTTTGGAAATGCTTTCTGTAGTTAGTCAAGTTCAATAACTTAAAAGCATGTTTGAGTCCATCAAATTTGACTTTTTCGTAAAAGTCATGGAATAGATGTGATCCTAAAAGTGTTGTTATTAAAAGATAAATACTTTGTCTTGTACCTAGTACTTTCTAAGAGCATTTTTGTCTGTAATCATTTTTGCCCTAAATAAAACTAAACAACAGATTTGTATCATTTAAAAAATGCAGTTAGGGCCACACATTGGATAATTCCACTACTTTAGACAGTAACACTTGTCATTTTATTTTATAACGTTTAATGAGGAAAGATGCGGCGGCTGTGGATAGGAGTTTGGGCCCACCCTTAATGTCGTTGAAGGAATTGGATTCTCCCTCAGCAACAACAAAACTCTGGACGCTGTTACTGTATAATGCACTGGCTATAAAACTGATTTTACATTTGGAGGAACTCAAGATCTTGAATAGGTCAAAACAGAGCTGCTGGAGCTGGAGGAGAAAGATGATGTATTTCTGCTCAAAGACAGTATTTTGCTAAGCATCACCAGGACTGGTCCTTATTGACCTGCCCATTGTCTCATTTAACACAATAAAATTGCTCTGTGCTTTTGGTTTTCAAGCATAATGTTTTCAACCTGGATGGTGTTCTTCAGCAGCATTTATCTGCCTCTAAACAAGGCCATTTGGAGGTTTCAATCCAGTACATTAGCTGGGTGTACCAAGCTGTCCCAGTGCTGTTGTGAGGTTAACTTTCATCACTTTCATGATCATGTCTATTGTGACATGATCTCTCATAGAGCTCCACAGAGTGATGGTCATTTTATATTTATTCATTTCCCTATAATCACAACATCTTGTAAAATTTTGACTTTTGTTTTCTTTGTGAGTGAGCAAGTGTTTTTCCACCAATTATTTTGACTAATGGTTTAAATGTAAAGGGTAAAATACATTTTTCCCTTCACTGATGTGCAGGGATATTTTTTTGAATACAGAAGGTTCCTTCGATGTTTATTGAGTCTTTGAACAATATATTTGAATCCTATTTGAAGCGGTTTTATTAAGTTTTTGAGTTGAAAACCCAACATTAGTTTCAGTTCTGCACATTTTCACATCTAAATTAAGTGGAAAGTCTGTCTAACCTTCAAAAATGTTGAGTCCCAGAGTAAGTTGAGCTTTTTCCCTTTTAAAATCTTTTATAAATCTATACATCACACACATATGTTTAAATAACCACTATCACAGAATTTTAAGATGCAGTTTATTTATTGTTACAGAAAAAATTTACACATAGTGACTTAAAGGAAATGTAGTTAAGAGCACTTGGTGTTGCAGTTGCAATCCAGGTGAGCTTGGGTAGTCTTTCTCATGTCCACACTTCTGTCATAGACATTGCTCTCAGAATCTGCACAAACAAGGAAAATACACCAGTAAGAAATTGCACTGTAAATGTTTTATGGGTTATCCCCTTTTTATAGAAAAAAAACCTTACCAGATGACCAGCAGTTGAAACCAACAGTGACAGGGGTGGTCTTGATTGGCAAGCATCCAGGCAGACAGCGAGGTACAGGCTCAACAGAGAAGCATGTGGAATCCTCACCATGAACGGTCAATTGGTTTTCCAGCTGCACAGATTCCAGCTTCAGACGGCACTCTGCAGGAGGACAATGTTGTTAAGTCAGTTTTCAAAGAAGGCAACTCACAATTTATGTGTAAAACTTCTAGATATATATTGGGTTTTACCAGATGCATCCCTGCAGCTTTCAACAGGCAGAATCCAGGAGTGAGCAAAGCTGACTGAGTTCTTAGCCACACGTCCGTTGGGAGTGTGGTACTCCTGTCTGATTTCTCCATCAGCCTTTCCACAAAGTCCACAGGTCTTTCCTTTCATCCAGTCAGCAATTTTGATCTGCAATGCAACATCGGGACATTAGAAAACAGAAATGTCAACTACATATAAGGTTTCTCTAAAACCTCTCTTCTAATCTTTTAGAGTGTGCAAGAGAAAAGTTAATAATAAACAGTATTTTTTTTACCCTCCATGTCTTTCTGTCAAAGTAGACTTCTTGGAGACCGTGACTAGGTGCAAATACAGCAAGGCCCTCTTCAATCTGTCTGATCTCAATGGAAGCTGTAGCAGTGTCATGATGCAGTGATTTAATAAAATGCAACGACACTCAGAAATACAGAGTGAAATTATCAGGCATAACTGTAGTTTGTAGATATTAGTGTGATACTAAATAAAACAGAGAGGACTGTTCATAGAAACCTGTTGGGTGGCGGTAAGGCAGGCTGGTGAGGGGAATTTCCATTTCGTTGACCTTCACAATGAGGTTGTTGTCCCTTGGGAACATGTCGATGTCACTGAAAGCATAAAAGTGAAAACCCTGTTTATTTTGGGTTCTTGATCGTCCTGTGTATGAAGACTAAAGCTGTCTTCTAGTTTGCCCTGGAAACTTACATCTCAGAAATTTTGACATTGATATGGTGTTGCTCTGAAGAATCTTTCCTCAGGAGAACCATAAACTTCAGTTCATCAGTGCAGTCCTGTGCGGCAACCTGGTAGCAAGAGGAAGGCATCTTGTTCTTGTAGCTCTTGTTGTTGAATGTGTAGAGTGTGTCTTCAACGAATCTGCATTCAGCTGGAAAGAGTAAGAAAACACACTTAGTCTGAACTTGCCAGACAAAGGTATCTGTACTTATGAAAGAAACATTTGGCGTTACCTGCGGCAGCCTTTGAAACCATAAAGTGGATCTTGTCAATAACTTCATCAAATGGGCTGAGACCTTTGATCTCTTCAATGGGCATAGACATGGGAAGGCGCACAGTGACATTGTAGACAGATTTCTGCAAGAAGAGTTCATTTCAATTATTAAAACACTCAGAATATTAATGACACTATCTATTTGGAGAACAAAGTCTGATCCTTTTCATACCATTGGAGTTTTCACAATGAAGTCAACTGTCCTGTCAGAAGTTGCAACTGCAATGACGGAGATTTTCCTGGTGCTGTTTGCTCTCTTTGTGTGAATCAAGTCTGACAGTACTTTAGAACGAACATATTTGTTGACCCTGGAAGGAAATTAAAAACATCTCAGAAACTGTACAAACATTCCTGAGATGGAGACCTACGTGATGTAGAGTTTCTTACATCTTTCCATAACGTTTCAGGGCAGAAGGCAGTCTTTCCCAGGACGCTCTGAAGCGAGCTGCAGGGTTTGAAGAAACAAGACCAGTCTCTCCTGTAGCATTGGCTCTATATCTCTTGCATTGTTCACCCCAGGAAATCCTAGTCTGTTGACAAACATTACATTAGAATAAGTCACCTATAGTTGCTGATAGACTTTTATTGTGTATCTCATATATAGGGCCTTACTGTAACTTTGTGCTTGCTCAACACAACTCCATCAGCACAGAACCTCCAGTTGCTATCAGAAGACAGGTTGGCGACAATAATCTGAAGTCTGGCATTTGGTCTGTCAAGGTAGGCAGCAAGTTGGTATCCCAACATCCTCTTGTCAGCTTTGACAGCACGGAAGATCAATGCCACAACAGCTTCCTCGTCACTGAGGAATTTTTTCTGTGGTGACAATCAATGTTAAATGGGGTAGGTTCACACTTAAAACTAAATAGAACATAAATAACACCTCTTAAGTGCTTATTCATTTTTCTGATGACCAAATTTCACCTTATTGTAGATGGCCTCAAAGCTGGAGGAAGTGCTCCTGCTTCTGGAAGCTGATTTGGAGGGAGACTCCTTCTTGTGTGTCCTCTGGAACTTCTCAATCACTTGCTGCAAAGAACAAACATTTCTGTCAGATTTCCCACATGCTATACTGGTGTGTTAAAACACAAGATGAAGATATTTACCCTAGAGCGAGAGGCGCTGGAGCAAGAAGAGCTTGAACTGCCGCTGAAGAGAGATGCGATGCTTGATGCAGAGCTGGTCCTATCTGAACTGCTGCTGGATCTTGATGATCTGCCACTCTTGCTTCTGCGGCTGCTGCTTCTCCTGCTGCTGCTGCTCCTGCTGCTGCTGCTTCTGCTGCTGCTGCTACTGCTGCTACTGCTGCTGCTGCTGCTGCTGCTGCTGCTGCTACTGCTGCTGCTACTGCGTTTGGAACTGCTACTGCTACTGCTGCTGCTGTTGTACCCACGGGCTGCAAGACTGATCTTACGGCTGGAGCGAGATGAAGAACTGGAGGAGGTCTTTGAGGAACGGCTGGAACGAGATGAGGAGCTGCTTGAGCTAGAGGAGGAAGATGAGGAGCTGTTCCTTCTTGAAGACAGGATTTTGCTGAGCTTCATCAGGACTGGTCCTCCTTCCTCTGTGGTTTCCTCTTCGTTCAGGTTGATGCGCTTAACAAGCTTCTCTGCAGCATTTGGTCCAACTTTAACCTCCATCTCCAATTTCTCAACAACTTCACCTTCAACTTAAATTAAAAGATAGTCATTAATGTATTTTGTGTACAACATGCTTCTATAGAATACTCAAGTGTGATTTTGCCTGTGCTTACTTGGTGTCACAGAGAACGAGAAGTTGTGGCGGCCAACCAGCTTGTACAAGAGACCGTCTTGGAAGCAGGCACCATTTTCACTGGCAAACCTGAAACAGGCCCTCAGTCCAACACCTTTGTTCTTAGCGCAGTACCTCTTGGCAAATGCTCGAGCCTTATGTTGATGAATGGACTTGACATATTTTGCTTCCTCTGGAAGGAGCTCGGAGGATGAGAGCTGTAAGAGAAGTAAGACGCAATCAGAATTTGATTGCAGATGTAACAGTAGCTGTCAAGGCTAAGTTAAATTTACCATGCTGTCAGCATAGGAAGCTCGCTCGGACGATTTGATTGGTCTTGAGCGCAAGACTTTGGTAGGGAAGAGGTAGGTAATTCTCTCAATAGAAAGTTCCTCAATATTTTTTGACCAAGCAAAAGTTGTCACACTGTTGAAGAGAAAATAAACAAATTCAGCTGGACTGCAAGTATAGTGATAGAGGTTAAGTTAAATTCATCCAAGTGCTTACTTCACAAATGTGATGTTTTCAGGCACTTCAACTGGAAGAGCTTCAAGCTTAAAGTCTCCTTCTTTGATGTTGAGTCTTGCAGCAAATTTGGCTGGCATAACAGAGTGGACCTTGGCGTTCGCTATCACAAAAGCCTGGAAAACGTCAGTGTTGAGTCCCATAACTGCAAATGTGCTCATGGTAACACTGGGGAAAAAATAGAAAGGTTTTCAGGTTTATTTTTATCACATTAATCATTTTATGGTGAATTTCATGTAGTGTATGACAGTAGCCACTTACGCTGGTCTGATCTCAGCCTCGAGCTGAATGTCTGTCTCCAGGAGCTTCTGGAGGGGGAAATCTTCTGGCAGGCGTGGTGTTGTGTTTGGCTTGACTAAGAAAACAGAAAAACTCTTGACTTTTCCTGTTGCTTAAAACTGACTACAAGATTTTCTTTTGCTTTGAATAAGGAAGTGACATTTAAATGAGACTGTATCTTAATATGCTTACACTGTAAAAACACAAACTCTTACCAAGTATTTTTTGGCTAGTTTCTTGCTGAAAGATTACTTGTAAGTTAGTTTTGTTATATTTCAAGTGTTCTAAGATATTAGCAGTAGAAACTTGAAAAAAATATACTTTTTTGTGTTTTTGCAGTGTAATAATCTGTCACACTGTCATCTCCACCTCTCAGTATGACGGTAGACCGCAAACCCTAAAGAGAAATTCATTCTAAACTGTGTTTTACTCACTTTTAACAGAAGCTGCAGCCACAGCAGCACTGAACAGACCAAGCTCCATCGGGAGACCAGCGGCAGTTGGAAGAATGCGTCTCACCTCAGCAGCCAGCACAGGCTTAGCATACTTGAAGTTGGTGCCAGACACGAGCAGAGCCTTAAGAGCCTCTCTTCCATATTCCTGAATGGGTAAGTCCTTGGCATACTATAAAGAATGAGTATATAGTTTATGCTATGTCTGACAAAACTTAATTTTTCTTGAGCTCAGTTGATTGTTGTCTCTATAGTACCTTAACAGCCTGGTCGATCATGGGTTTGTCGATTTTAGCAAAGGCAATCTCCTGTCCAAAGAGCTTGACATAGATAGAACCCAGGGGTTTGTCGTTGGGCAGGGATCTCCATTCCGACAGCTGTGGAGAGAAAAAAAGTTATGCTTTTTGTTGTCATGTTGGACTGTGTAATATTTCTTCTTTTGATTGGTCCTTACAGCCTTTATGACACGCTTCATTTTGGTGATCCTGTCAGTGTTTTCAGCGAGAGAAGGGTTTTTCAGAAGCAGCTCCTGCAGTCCATCAATAGTGGCTCCGATCTGTAGAGAAAACAAAAGAGCAACAGCATTAAAAACAATACTTCTGCTAAATGTTTTTGAACATGTGTTTGTATTTCCAATGACCTCCAGGGCTTCTGCAGTTGCTCCAGCGAGGAAGGCTCTGGTCTTTGCGACAGCAGTGTTTGGCAAAATATTTGCAGCATCATTGATGTAAAAAGCAGTTGCAGCAGCACCAAGCATCAAGGAGCCTGATATAGATATTAATAAACAAGTTAGCTAATACTTCAGTAAAAATAGAACTCATCTTCTCTTTATGTTGTCTTACTGTTGTAGATGTCCATATGAACAGCTTTGCTATAACGCAGGCTCAGTCTGTCCAGCTTTGGGCTCAACAGTTTCATGGCAACGCTGCAAGCAGCAGCACTGCAGTAGGAGCATTAAAGAGGTGACTTAGCATAATTTTTTAGGACTTAATGATAATTCAGGAAGAGACAATTGCCTTACACATCAGGATGAACGGTTGCATGGTTCCTACTCAGGGACTTCATGTGAGAGTAAGTGAAGCTGGCCACCTGCAAATTCTCCTCTGTTTTCACAGAGTTGGCAATAGTGGTCACCAAACCCATGAAAGGACTTGTCTCGAAGAGAACAATGCAGGAAAGCATACGAAGCTTTGGGTGGAGAGCCTTGTCCATGTAGAGCTGGAGAGCCAGTTCCTGGACCTAATTCAGAGAAGAAAGATTAACTTCTATTGTACCTCTGTGGATAGACAAAAACACTTTTAAACACTTGATATTAGAACCAACCAGTCTGGGCTCCTTCTTTGCAATGTTCCTCAAAGCCATGATGGCTTCAACATGAACTCTCATTGGCAGAGATGCAGCAGCAGTGCCATGGAGGGGCATGAGCTTAGTGAGAGACTTGAAGCTAGATGGATGTCCAGCATTTCCCAAAACCTTAATGTACAGGATGATTTTGTCTTCCTCATTCTTGGCAACAGCATTTGAAAGTCGATCTTGAATAGGCTGTTGATGGAAATTAGTAATTAACAACATAATTTAGTTCTCCCAGTTTTTCCTCTGTATGAAGCAAAATGGAATTTATGTGGTTAAATTACCTTTAGAAGTTCAGCTGGACAAGGTGCTGTCTCATTACAATATTTGTAAACCATTGTACCGTATCCAAGGAAGACAACCTCACGCAGAAGTGGATTTTTCTCTACTTTGTCGTTCGCTAACAGGTCCTTCAAAAGTGGAAAAACATTCATATTGTATCCCTTCATTCTTTCTTATTAATAGAATGAGTTATTCACAAAGTGCAGAATACCAACCTCGAACAGCTTGATAACCTCGGGGTCAGCAGTCACCATGTGCACAGCTGCAACAAATGCTTGAGCAGCCTCAGCAATGCTTATTTCCTCAGCCATGAACTTCTCTTTGATGAATCTAAAAGCAGCAGGAGTGCCAGCAGAAGGGATGGTATCCAAGAACCAGTGTCTGGAAAGGCAAAAAGAAGTTAAGTTTTAAAAAAAAAGTTCATTAAAAGCATTTATTTATTTTGCAAGTTCTGGTCGGTCGCTGATATGAACCTGTGAGGGGACATCTTTTTGTACTGGTTCCAGTACATTTCCAAATCTTCGTAGCGAGCAAGACGGAGGAGCTGTACCAGTTCCAAAAACTTCATAGGTGCATTTTCATGAAGATTCTCCATGTTGATGTTGGCAAGCTGATTCATGACCTCTGCAGTCTAATATCACACAATCATCATCATTTTAAGCCAGTATTCACATTATTTAATAATCCTTGACTTGTCTTACAAAGCAGTCTAAACCATACCTGGGCCTTTGCATTGCTGATCTTGACAAGCTTAATGGGTGTCTGAAGAAGTTCGTTGGAGAACTCGTACTTGAGAGATCCACGGTGTTTATATATAGCGTTGATAGGTGCAATGGGGTCTTTCTGAATCTCAACGAACTCGAAGTACTGCCTTTAAATTAAAGTGTAAACATATTAGGTTGATGTCAATGTCAAATGTATTTATAAAGCACTTTCAAAACAGTTGAAGCTGCACCAAAGTGCTGTACAGAAGTCAATAAATATACTATTTCTAATAAAAGAAAATAATCATAAAATTACTCACAACAATTAGAATAAATCACAAAGGGTTAAGTGCCAGCCTCTCTGGAGGTTAAACTAAAACCTAATATCACCTCCATTTTGTTAGTAATCCTTGACATACTTGGTCCTCATTTGAGTAGCTCCATTATCCTCAGAGAAAGGTAAGAACTGGATCAGCTCATTAACTTCTGCTTTCAGGATCATGATGGCATTAGCGACTGGTTTCAAGATGTAGCTGAATGATGTGGTGCCTCTCAGGTTTTTGGTTTCCTGTCAAATACAAGTCATTGGTTAAATGCAAAGTTTAGCTTTGAACAATTTTACCTTGGAACACAATGGGTTTAGTTTTACCTCCTGGCACCTTTCACACTTCTCAGTGTATGCCAATCCCATGTCCTTAATGAGTCTTTCCTGGCAGTTGTTCAGGTCCCTGGTCTTGGTCAGAAGGATGTTCTCATTACGTGCATCTTCACTGATGGCGTAGAGGGTCTTGCACACACCCTGAGTTCCAACCTGTGGAGAACAGAAAACCTTTTAGACTAAAGTTTTATGACTACTGGTAAATAACTTCTTAAATAGGCTACCGTTTGCCTCTTTTACAAACCTCTTGCAAGTCAAAGACTTTGTGGGTCTTCTTGATGTTCAGCTGGAGAATATTCAGAATGCCTCTGTGGATGTTCAGCACCACAGCCGAAACCCCTTCAGGAGCAAAGATTTTACCAACAGCACCATTGGTGTATTCGAACTTGATGGGGATTGCAAACTGAGGTGCCAGGGCTGCCGTCAACTTGGTTGCTGGGATTGCTGAGTCGTTTGGCCAAATACCATTGTACTCAAAGAGCTCAGGTTCCACAAGCTGCGATTTAAGTAAAATGTGCTGGTTAGGTATTTGGAAAGGTAAATGATTGCTGTTGCTAGTTGATTTATTGTTACCTTCAGCATTAAATTATTTTGGTCAGCTCTGCTGATGAGAAGTTTGGACTTGATTTTCAGTCCAGCTCTTGCCAAACCTTCCTCAGGAAGACCGCTGAGGAGTAATGCTTCATACTTATACAAGTAGGTCTTACTGGCAGCAAATTCAGGGACTGTGAACACAATTTTGGACAGTAAGAATAATGCATGACAAATGTATGTTATTTTTAGAACTATAAGTCAGAGAATGTGGTAAAATTCCCCTATGTTAATTTTGAATCATTTAGTTTACGTTCAAATACTTGACTTACCGACATCAAAATGTTGTCCAGCTGGGATGGGAAAAAAGAACATTTTTTGTCAAACATTAAAGAAGAATGAATAATTGTATAAAATTAATATGGAAGAACTAAGTCAGAAGCTTTAAAGAAATTCTAAAACTAGTCCAAAAGTTTCAACAATAAACACTTAACTATTAAAAAAAAACATCAAATGTGCAATTTATAAATCAAAGCATAATAAAAGTCTATGTCAAATTATGAAAAGAAAATGTAATAACTGCAATCTATTAGTGCAGTAGGCTTCTTACCCACAAAGGCCAGAGTCAGGGCTAGTACAACCGCTTTCATGGCTGGTGAGGCTGTGACAATCTGTGGTGACAGGGGAGCCTTTTATAGGGACATCGGTGCTATGCAAATAGGCCTGTTGCCTTTAATTTGATGGATAACTTATTTATCTTTTGGTCAGAATCTGGTTTGTGCAACTTGGACCAAAGGATGGAAAGTTAGGGTCACCTGACCTGGTTCTTTGATGCAGGTCAAACCTGAGCATCCTGTTCCAAAATCATGACCAAATAGTTCCATTTAGCAATTTCTATCCAAGCTGTAATACAGCTTCATTCTATTATACATCTATAAAGCTGGTATTTGTTAATATGTAAACATTATTTCAAAAGAAAATCATGTTTTCTTTTGAAATAAGAAACATTATTTATTTCAAAAGAAAATGACACATTATCTTTTAGAAAGGCTTCAAGCTTTACAATATATTGTTTAAGGAGATAAACTCTACTTGTTTGTTGGCAATATAAACGTAACAAGACTTGGTAATAAAATTACATTTCATAGACAAGACATCAGACATAAAATTTTATTTGTCGTTATGCTTGTAGAACATAATGAAATTGGAGTGGTACCCTCAGTGATAAATAGATAAATAAATAAAGTCTTAATTAGTTCTTAAGGTGCAGCATAAGAACTAGGTGTGGGTGTTCCTGCAGGGGGACAGAGAGGATAGAAGGACGTGACAGATAGATTTCACAACTCTTGAGAAAAATCTGTTCTTTAGCCAGGTATTTGTTACTACCAATTTTGGTAGTAACAAAAATTGTGTAATTTGAATTAACATTTTTGTCAAATGTTTTGGCATTTATACAATGCAAGTAACTTTCTTTATGTTAATACATTTTCAGTTCTTGTCATGTCTTAGTTATTTGTATTCCTTAATTAATTTCATAAATGTTTGTGATAACTCTTCATCAATTTTAAAGTTCACTTAGAAAGACAACCTAAAACTAATAGTACGATATTTGCTTTCTTTGTTTGCTTTGGTCACTGTGACCAGTAGGGTCAGGTCATTTTAACAGGTCGTGCTTTTAGGCTCAAACAGTTTTATCAGTCCAAATCACAAAAAGTTTTCACGTTTTCATCTTGTGCATATTTGTTTTAACCCAGGCCAATGCTTTCTAAAAACATGGTGTGAGCGCATGGCACACAGTTCTTAAACCATAAAAAAAACAACTCTTCTTATAACACTGATTATTCTATCTTTTTAAAGTAACATTAAAACCAAACACATCATACTGAATATTTACAATATAAGTATCAAACTTGACTTGAACTCCTGCGTAGTAAAATCTGGCAGTATGGAGACCTCGGACTATTTGACTTTGACAAGTATATATGCCTATAATATCCATCATTATTCAATTATTCAATCAGTACTGCCAACAATATGGTAGTAGCAAAAACAGCTAGGTAGTTCTTTTTAAGTGCTTGGACTTTTTGGAAGTTTTTAGAAGCATTCGAGGCCCAAATGGAAGTACAAAACATGCAAAAAGTTCATTTTGCATAATAGATCCCCCTTTCCTAGGCACTGTGGAAGGAAGACAGGCCTGTGGTTTTAAACACTGGTGGACAGAGGGTAGTTTTCTCCAGGAAGGTAAATACTACTTACAGTATGAGACAGTAAAATACAAGCCTACAATATCTTATATATTATATCTTATCTGTGTTGTTTGTTGAGAAATGCATATTTCAAGAGTTTGTATGGAGTGAAAATAGTGTCAAAATATCTGTGCGTGTGTAAAAGTATCTGTGTGTGTGTAAAAATATCTGCATGTGTAGAAGTATCTGTGCATGTGGAAAAATATCTGTTCATGTGTAAAAATATTTTTGCGTGTGTATTACTGGATTTATAACTCATGTAAGCATTTTTGTGTGTAATTTTGGATAGTTGTGTCTGTGAAACATGATTTGTAAACCTTAAAAGTAAAATAAACCTTCTCCTATGCCTACAAATGTTGAAAAAGTACACACAAGTCACCTGGTACACACACACAAAACTGGTTACCAGTGCACAAGTATTTTTGAAACTCATTTCACGCTTTGGGAGCTCACAGATTTGTGTGTAGATGGTGCATTGACATGCTAGTAGAAAGCTGGGTCATCTGAGTTTTACTCTGAGTCTAGTGTTTTTATCCTCTAAAATTTAGAGGACAAACTTTTTGTGTTTTTGTGCAGTCACAGCATGTTATCATCTTCATTTTTACAATTTACATTTCAGAACACTGTGTTGCCAAATGTGTTTGCTCTTCAAACACACAAACTAGGATGACATCCCAATGGGATTTAACATGAAGTTGACTAATCCTTTGCTGCTAGCACAGATTAAACTCTTCTACAGTAAGAAGGATTTCCACAAAGATCAGGAGTGTGTTTTTGAGAATTTGAACTTTTCTTCCATTAATGAGGTCGGCTACTGACACTGGATGAGAAGGCCTGGCTTGCAGTTTGTGAGCTATTTATCCAATCATCAGTTAAAGATTAGGAGTTTGTTCAGTCAGGTCTTCTCTCATCATATCTGCTGTTGCAAAACCAACACACAAACACAAAGAAGAGCTGGGCTCAGACATGCACATATTACATTTATTCTTTGAATGAATCAATTTCTATTTATACAATACTTTTTATATAACGTGGCTAGACAAAGCATTTGTGGTTTATAAACCTTTCAACAGAAATATTCATACACATGAAATACAGAGAAGGAAGGGAACACCTCTCTCACACACACACACACACACACACACCAACACTAACGCAAATTAAATTATAGAAATAATAAATAGAAATTATGACTAAAGACTAATACTAAAGGAATGAATCTTCATCCACTATAGCTAAATGTAAGTTGCTATTTTTTATAAATTGTGAATAAAAATTAAAATGCAGGTATACACACATTACATCAATAAAAGGATTAATGGCAAAAAATAATATTAAAATGCATACAGAAACAAAATCAAAACATCAAAAATGAATACAAAAAATTAAATACAATAGTTCATGTTAAAACTTAGATTAAAGTCACATACCACCTCCACAGAAAACTCAAACTAAATTTAAACTTGCTTGACTGTTTTTGAGAACAGTCAAGCCAATTGTTTTTATTGTCATAGAAACATCGGGGGGAGCAGGAAGTTGAGTGCGAAGATCAGAAGTAAGAAATTAATTGAAATCTGTAACATGTTGGCTATCTGTACCTCCTGGACCTCATAAACAAAGTTAAATCGTCAAAAGATGTTTGACATAAGTCAAACATCAAGTATTTGGTTTTAGACTTGAATTTGATTCCTTTTTGTTGCGTTTTAAAAAATGTACAGAAATGAAGCTATTTTAACACATGTGTACTTTTGTACACTTGTTAAAATCTTTATGCATTGAGGCTGCTGTGGGTCAGTTTTAATCTATCAATCAAGGAAGATTATAGTTATGTAGTTCAACTGTGTTCCTATCAGTTCTGGTCCAGTCTCTGCAGACAGACAAAATGTTAGTATATAAAGATTATGGCGGATGATCTTGAAACAGTGGAGAGACAAAACTGCATCAGACGCTACATCCACACATGTACACTCCCAACCAGATTATTGTGCCACGTTGCAGGGGCAGATGTCATGTTTGTGTCGAGGAGGACCTCCACAAACACACAAAATCTCCACCTGCAATTTATGATTGCAGGTGATGAATTATAAGTTTCAAATTGATTTATATTCAATGTCTTTTTTGGTATGTTTTATTGTTACATTTTTTTTAAATTTTGATACTTTATCTTTTAGCTTTTATACTTGCTGTAACATCAGTTTCCCATTTGGGACATGTATAGGTCTGACTCTGAATCTAATCTAATCTAACAGATTATAAAAACACATTTAAAGCTAATTCAGTCAGTTAGGTTTTAGATACAAAGTTGGTTGGGCAGGAGGCTCAGGATCTGATAGTTCTTGGTAAGGAAGCCGACGGTGATTTGGATGAGAAAATGTAAAAATAAAACCCCTCTGATGAGAATGATAGGCTGCAAGAAAGACAATTATGTCAGGAAAACAATGTCCTCTTCTGGCCCTGTTTGTCTTACATCACTTTGCAGTAGGAATGACATTGGAAAAAATAATCCAGATATATCCAGGACTCACAGAACTGCTTACTTTGTGACAGATTAACAACTTCCTACGTGACTGCTGAAGCTAATCAGACAATTTTAATGATTTTAAACTGTTACGCATTAAATTACAGCACAACACAAAACATAATTTCCATTCTCCATCACCAAGGCTATGTTCTCACATCTAAGATAATTTAAGGGGTAATATTGTGTTACAATTTAGTTTTTTTTCTCAGTCTCAGCAGGGAATCATCATCTAGTTAATAATGTAAGCTCAGCTCTTTATGGCCATGACTCAAGAATTTGTACAGACTTACTATTAGTATATAACTTGTAGTTAAAACTCACTTACAACATGTTATAAAGGTGTTATATATAAATAGTATGAAAAGAGCAAATATTGTGGTTTGGTTTTGATTATATTTTTTTATATATTTAGCAAACAAAAGCACCCTTGAAGTTTATTATTTTTTGTCTAATAACCATCTCAAATGTTGCCATCATATCTCAGTTCAAATGTGTGTGTTTTTTTCAAATTTATTAGTATATAAATTCATTATTTTCGGTATTTCTGTTAATTAATTTTTAAATGTATTTTGAAAACTGTCTTGGATTTCTCGCTCTTTTTATTATTAACAATACATATAATTAAGAATGCAATGAATGATACATTTTCTTAACCCTACATTAATTTTTAATGATACCTTTTATTACTTTGTGCCATCAACGTTCACCACAGAGATGATTTCAATTGCTTCTTTATTTTAGTTTACAAGCATTCAGGAAACACAAAAACAGAACAAATGTCAGAAAGCAACACAATTAGGCACACTGTGGAGTGCAGCGACAGGCCAGGTGGGACTCCGCTGTCTCGCTCACATCAATGTTCTTGTCGTAGATGCTACTGAGACCATCAGGGCGATTCATGTTTGACTCTGAAAGGGAGAGTGGAGCGGTTAGGATTGGTGCAAGATTTGAGGAGCGCTTTAATAAATGTGTTCTTAAGGGGTAGCTGCTCACCCAGAGGAATGCAGTGGTAGCCGACAGTGACGGAGGTGGTTCTCACTGGCTGGCAGCCAGTGAGACAGCGCAGCACAGGTTCAACAGAGTAGCATTTAGATTCCTCACCTTCCATCCTGACCTGCTTCTCCAGCTTCACTGATTCAAATTGCATGAAGCACCCTGGAAAAATATTTGACCCTTTCATTTTGTATTGTTTACAGACTGCTTTGAGTTTATCGTTGTGCAAAGTCTTTTGAATCACGGTTGCATTTTTAAAATTGGAACAAATTTTACCAGAGGCCTCACGGCAGCTCTTTGCAGGCAGAACCCAGGAATGAGCGAAGCTCGTTGCGTTCCTGGAAACCCGTCTGTTCGGAGTGACATACTCCTGTCTGACTTCACCGTCAGCTTTTCCACAGATTCCACAGGTCTGGCCTCTCATCCAGTCCACCACCCAAACCTTGGAGGAAATAAAGGTATATGAGTCTCAATTATACAATTATCAAGATATCATTTGATGAATACCCAAGTTTACCAGACTAAAGTCATCACCTGCACTTTATCAGAGCTGAAAAAGACTTCCTGAAGACCATGACTGGGAGCAAACAGAGAAATGCCCTCCTCTTTCTCTTTGATATGTACTTTGCCTGTTATAAATATACACATTTAAACATAAAAATAAATGGTTGATATGTGCAAGTCCAGCATATAATCCACCACTTTGTCCTACCTGATGGGTGCTGATATGGCAGGTTGTTGAGAGGAATTTCTGCTCCATTAACCTTCACCATAACGGCATTGTCCTTGAGATACATGTCGACATCACTGTGGAAACACAGTTTAAATGTTAGTCATTTTCTTCAAAAACAGTCATATTGCATACTATGTACAGTCATCACTTACATATTTTCAATCTTGATGTTGATCTCATTCCGTTCTGCTGTTTGATCCCTCTTTAGCAGAACTATAAATTTGAGTTCATTTGTGCAATCTTGGGCCAAGACCTGAGGGCAAGAGTGGGGCATCTCTGTTTTGAACTTCCTGTTGTTGAAGGTCACAACTTTGTCATTGGCCACGGAGCACTCAGCTGAAATGAGAAAAATATTGAATTTAACCTCTTTAAAATGAGCATAAATTAGGCATGGCCCAGTTTGAGATTAGCAGATTATATTTTTACGCACATTTTTCAAATTAAAATTTGTAACGTAACGTAATTGCTTTCTTTGGAATATTTGCAAACACTATTACCATTAACCTGCTCATAGAAATCACATATTAACATTCAGTGATGTGTGAGGGTTTTCACCTGTGTTAGACTTGGTGAGCACGTAGGTGACTTGCTCCATCAATTTGCCCTGATATGCCTGTAGCTCAGCAGCAGTGTTGTTCATCGGCATGTATAAGGGAACGACCCCTCCCAGTTTGGAATAGGTGCTCTGGATTTCCAACAAATAGAAATGATCTTTGACATTTACGTGCAATGCAAATGTGGTGTTTGCATGAATGAAAGGATGAGCCATTGCTGCACCTTTGGTGTCTTCAGTGTCACATTAAGGCTTGTCTCGTTGACAACAGCTACAGTGAGTTTTATCTGTCTGGGGTCATTGCGGGCCTTTGTCCTGTTCACTCCAATGTCCTCAGCGATATGGTAAAACCAATTAGAGACTCTAAACATAAAAAAAGTTAAAAACCCTTTAAAAGGCTTGACTTCCAAAGGTTCAATGGCTACAGGAGGATTTCCTTTGTTTGTGATGTTACCTTCTTGAATATTTCTTCATGTAATGAGGGAGTCTTGTCCAGGCCAGTTTCACACGGATTGCAGGTTTCTTCTCAACGCGACCGGTATCAACTGTGATCGTGGTGTTGAACTGCTTGCATTCAGTTCCCCAGGTTAGTCGAGACTGGGAAAAAATTAAGTTTCCAGAAAATATACTAATTATGAGTAATAAAGGATAGTGCATTAAATGAGAACTTGTGAAAAAGCTTAATCTAAAATCTTCCTTCTTCAGTTCAGACTTTATATTTGCCAGTTTAAAAGTATAACTCACAATTTCAGAAAAATATTGAAAAACAACACATTGCTGTGGTCAGTTCCTTCTCAGTGATGTTAACGGTAAAGTCCATTAATGTGTTCTAATTAATAAGAAAGCACAATTGGGGACCAAATCGTTCATCAGCAACATGAAATCTGTGTTACTTTGTGAATCAATATTCTTACTTGCACTGCACAGTTTGAAGCTAAACAGTTTTACCTTTTATTTTGCATTTTTTAATGTTCCCATAAAAAATGAAAATATAATATCTGTCAGTATTGAATGAAAGCAGCAACTGGCAACCTGCAGTTTTGCTCTAAAAATAAACTGCTTGGAACTACAGCTACAGTGTCTGGGTTTCATGGTGTCTATTTTAAGTTATAATCTATAACAAAAATAAAATGCTAAACAAAAAATGTACCATCACTTTGTGGTGGCTGAGCATCACGCTGTCAGTACAGATCGTCCAGTTGTTATTTTCAGTGAGGTTGGCCACAATGACCTGCACTCTGGCAGTTTCTCCGTCATAGTAAGCAGCGAACTGATATCCCTGGTTCTTGTTGTCTTGTCTAATGCCACGGACAAGGACTGTGACTTGTGGACGGACGGTGTTGGACAGGTATTTGGCCTGTGAGCACAAAGAAGACATATAGATTGTTTTTGTTTTTTCTTTCTTTACTCGTATATGGATGCACAAGGCTACAATAATTTTTGTAACTTGCCTTGTTGTAGATGGATTCAAAGCTGCTAGCACTGCTCTTGCTTTTCAGACGCTCTGCTGAGATGGAATGCTGCAAAGGAAAAATATTTACCAGCTCAGAAAGACTGCAAGGTGGTTTACAGTTTAAATTAGCTTGGGGAGTATTTGAAGGCAATTTCCTTTAGCGTCAAAGTGAGTAAAAAACACTTCTAAAAGATCACAATAATGTTACCTGGTGGATGTGATCCTTGGTGAAGTTCAGTTCATACATTTCCTGTTGTAATAGAAAAGCAGGTGAATAAAATTGTCTTTATTGTTGTCTCCAAAACAACAATGCAGTTTTCATAACTGTATAAGTTGTGAATTGTGAAGTTGCCTCACCTTGGACATGGAGCTGGAGGAGCTGGAGGAGCTGGAGCTGCTGGAGGACCTGCTGGAGGACCTACTGGAGGACCTCTTTGATGCTTTGTTAAGCGGGTCAGCAAGATCCAGAATCTTGCTTTTGCGGCTCAAAGAGGAGGAGCTGGAAGAGGTCTTGGAGGAGCTTGAGGAAGAACTGCTAGAACGTGAGCTGCTAGAACATGAGCTGCTAGAACTTGAGCTGCTAGAACTTGAGCTGCTTGAGCGAGAGCTGCTGGAGCTAGAGCTGCTTGAACCAGAGCTGCTTGAGCTGGAGGATGAAGATTTTGTGCTGTTCTTCAGACCAGGAACCAAAATCTTCTTCAGCTTCATCAGGACGTTTTTGTCCTCAAGTATCTTGTCCTCCTCACTCAGGTTAACCTCTTTAAGGATCTTTTCTGCTGCCTTTTCACCAATCTGAACCTCAATTTCAATCCTTTCGATGGCTGGTCCAGCAGCTGAAATTAAAATAAATGAAACAGATTGGTTTTTGAGCCTTTCAGAAGGCTTCATTTAAGAACATCAGAGCATCCGTTTCACTTGCCTGGGGTGACATTAACCATAAGAGTATGGTTTCCAATCATGGCGTAGATGGGGGTGTTTTTGAGGAAGGTCGCATTGCGAGACCTAATATCAATGCAGGTCTGTACTCCGAATGTGTATGTGGTAGCACACATTTTCTTCACAATTGGTTTGGGGATTTTCATGTTTCTGACACTTTGCCTTTTCAGAGGAAGCAATTCCTCAGAATTTGACTATTAAAAAAAAAGAGAGAGAAACAGCAAGTAACCCAAATCATAGGGAGGGTAAAAAAAATGGTCAGGATGAATTGATCATTCATTCAGACTTACTTCACTATCCATGATCTGTGAAAAACTGAAGGTGGGGTTCTTGCTCCTGAAATTGTCTAACGGGACAACTGGTGTGATCTTGGCATCTGCAAGGTCTTCCACATCTCTTGCAATGGCAACTGTTTCAAGACTTTTATAGAAAAAGAAGGGGAAAAAAACAAACATTTAATCCAAATAAGAAAGGGGATTGATTTGTTGATTCCAGAGAATTAAAAAATGTACATACCGAGCAGATGCAATTGTTTTCACACCCTCAATAGGCAGGACCTTATAGTTAAAGTAGCCCTTTTCTATGTCAATTCTCGCCTCCATCTTTTTAGGTATAACTGTGTGGACTTTGGCTCTTGACATCACAGTAGCCTGAATGAAAGGATTATTTACTCCCATAACAGCATAGGTGTGCAAAGACACACTGAAATAGAAAGACATACAGAAATATTAAAACAACTGGCATAAGCCGGTTATCCTCTAGATGTTTGTTTTCAGGCCAGGTGGTTCACCTCGGAGCGACTGAAGCCTTTAGGGAAACATCAGACCTCAAGAGGTGGACAGGATGGAAGTTCTCAGAAATTGGTGGAGAAATGGTGGCTTGTACTAGGAAAAATTAATTTAAAATAGTTATTTCTTAGTGTAATTGTTCGTCTCAAACCCTCAGTTGTTGAACTGTAACACTGAAACTTACCCTCAACAGATGCGGCTGCCACAGCAGCAGTGTAGAGACTGACCTCCATGGGTAAACCAAGAGAGCTGGGGATGATGCGACGGACCTCAACAGCCAGCATTGGCTTGGAGTATTTCAGAGAGTAACCAGACAACAGAGCGTCTAAGGCCTTTTTGCCATAAGTGCGGATTTCAGGTCCGGTTGCAAACTATTAAAAATAAAATCCTTATTAGACTAAGGTTTTTATTTGAATGAGATATTGAAGGCATGCAAACATTTCTGTAGAACACTACCTCAATGATCTTTTCAACCATTTCTTGGTCAATGTTTGCAAATGCGACTTCCTGTCCAAGAACTTTCACGTACAGAGAGCCAAGGGGCTGGCGGGAAGGATTGGCCCTCCACTCAATTAGCTGTAACAGGAAGAAAGTTGTAGGATAAATATTTTTTTTATGGGCGTATGAGGTAAATGTCTTATAGACCTACAGCCTTGAGAGCTTGCTTCATCTTGGTGATCCTGTCTGCATCCTCTGGAACATCACGGACCTTCAAAAGGGCCTCCTGTACTCCCTCAGATCTGGCTCCGAACTGTGAAAATGTAGCATTGAAAAAGCTTTTTAATGTATAACCAGTTCTCAAACGAATCTTTTTCAACAAGTTAATATTAAGAAGTGATATTAAGCACAAAGATAATTTCTATTGCATAAACTGAATCCCTTTGGTTTTAACGATACATCTAAAACATGATCATCATACCTCCAGAACATCGACAAACACTCCAGACACGTAAACTCGAGCTTTTGCCATGACATTTCTTGGCAACACAGTTGCAGCATCATTGATGTAATATACGCTGGCAGCAGCTCCCATCACCCAAGGATCTGCAGGTTAAAAAAGCATTTTGATATTTATTAGTAAGTTAAATCTCTTGAGAGAACGTGATTTTTCTGGTACACTCTTACTGTAATAGTGGTCATAATGGAAAGCTCGACTGTAGTGGTAGCTTAGTCTCTCTAACCTAGGGCTGAGCATCCTGACGGCAACATTGCAGGCAGCAGCTCTGTAAAGAGAACAAATATCAGTAATTCTTCGTTCTAGTTTATTGCACTGACGTATTAACGAGATAGTGCAACAGGGTTCTTACACAGAAGTATGGTCAGGGGTGGTGGTCCTAGTGAAAGCCTTCATGTAAGAGTAGACAAAGCTAGCAACCTGCAGGTTTGGTTCATCCAGGAGGCTCTGAGCTAGAGTGGTCACCAGAACCAAGGGTGGCTTGGCATCAAACAGCACAATAGCAGCAATTATGCGGAGCTCTTGGTCAAGAGCCCTGTCCATGAAGAGCTGAATAGCCATGTCCTGAATCTAAACAAAAAAGGGATAATTGTCTTAATACATCTGAACAGTATGTTTAAACCTTAGGAATAGTTTTGTAAAGTAGGGTGGTCAGAAGGTTTGCCTCACCATCCTGGGTTCTCTCTTTGCAATTTTTCTCATTGCCATAATGGCATCAACATGAACTCTGTGCTCAAGATTGGAGGCAGAGCTGCCAAAACCAGGCAGCAGTTTCATGATCGGCTTCAGGCTGCTGGGATGTCCCACATTACCCAGAACTTTGAGAGCCAGGGAGAGCTCATTATTGTCACGTCTCTCAAGAGCACTGGCAATAATGTCATGGATAGGCTGCAGGATAAACAAACAAACAAAAAAAACCAATAGAAGTTATTGGTCTTGCAACTGAACACTGGTTTTGGAAATGTGCAGACAATACATACCCTGAGAAGGTCAGATGAACATGATGGGTACCCGTCACAGTATTTGTGAATCATGCTGCCAAAGCCTAGCATGGTGATCTCGCGCAAAGCAGCATTTTCTTGAGTCTTAGGGGTCTTGGCCAAGTCCTAGAATGGTGAAACATAAAAAACTGGTTACATATATGATTGTTTCTGTCCCACTAGAAATAAACATGAAACATTTAAACATCAGGTTACCTCCATAAGCTTGATGGACTCCAGGTCAGCTGTCACCAAGTGTATGGATGACATTATGGCCTGAACAGCTTCAGCAGCGGTCACTTCACCAGCAATGACCTTCTCCTTGATGAACTTAAGAGCAACATGTGTACCAATGGCAGGGATTGAGCTCAGCATCCAGTGCCTTGGGAAAGATTTACTTCAGTAAAATTGTCTTTAAGAATGTTTGCCTTTTAATTCTTTAAGTGAAAGTGGCTTTACCTATGATCGCTTTTGGATTTGAATTGCCTCCAGAGCGATTCAATGCTTTCATATCTGGCCACACGCAGAAGCTGAATGAGCTCAATAAACTTCAGGGGAGAATCTTCATGGGCCTTGCCCAAATTGAGGCTCACAAGGTTGTTCAGAGTCTCAACAATCTATAAAACAATCCGCCAAAAATGCTTTTTAAGTACAAAATTGAATCAATAAAAACAGAACATCAATAAGAACTTCCCAAGGTACCTGAGCCTCAGCATTGGTGATCCTCAGAAGCTGAATTGGTGTCTGGAGGAGGTCAGTACCTGACTCATACTTCAATGATCCATGGGGAACATAGTCAGCTTTGATGGGCTCTAAAGGGATCTTCTTGACATCAACTAAGGTCACAGTCTGCCTGCAAAAGTAGATTAACATCAGATCAATCAGCTGTCTAAAATTTAACCCACAGAGATGAGCTTCATCATAATTTAAAGCACATACTTTGCCTCCATCTGGAGAGCTCCGTTCACAATGTTGAAAGGGGAGTACTGGAGGAGCTCAGTAGCAGTGGCCTCTAAGATCAAGGAACCAGAGGTTGTGGGCTTCAGGACGTAGTTTACAGACATTGCTCCTGAAAACATTTTCCCCCGCTGCAGTGACATAATGCACAAAATCAATAATCAAACAGTTTAAATTCCTCATCAGAGTCTATGGCGGATAAGAAGAAACTGTACTCACAGCCACACACTCTTCACATTTGTGTGTATAACCAGCAATGCCAACATCCATGTTGATTTTTTCTGAGCATTGATTCAAGTCTGTGGTCTTTGTCAAATGAAGGCGTTCAGCCTTTGGATCCTCACTAAGGACATAGAATGTCTTGCACAGACCTTTTACTCCAGTCTAATTTAAAGAAAATAAAAGTAAGAAAACATTATAGGTGGTTCACCATTTGCCTGAATAGACCTATCGAAAGCAAGCATTGAGTACCTCTTGCAGGTTGTACACATTCTGAATCTTCTTGATGTTTATCTGAAAGATGTTGAGGATTCCCCTGAAGATATTCAGCACAGTTGTAGAGACGCCCGCCGGGGCATACACTTTACCGATCACACCGTTGGCATACTCAAACTTGACGGGTGTCAAGAGCTGAGCAGAGAGAGCTGAGGTGAGCTTTGTGGCAGGGTGGAAAACCTCTTTGGGCCAGATACCACTGTACTCCGAGATCACAGGGTCTTCAAGCTGAAAGAACAAGCAATATATGAGGGAGAATGCAAGCAAGCATGTATATTGGTTGATATGTTTGTACAGATTAGGTTTTGTGATGATAATGCAATATCATTGAGAAACAATTTTTACTTTCAGAATGTAGCTGTCAGGATTTGCTGCACCGATCAAAACTTTGCTCTGGATTTTCACTCCAGCCCTTGCCAGGCCCTCCTCAGGGAGCCCTCCCAGAAGATATCCTTCATATTTGTACTCATAGGTCTTTCCAGCTGCAAATTCTGGGACTATAACAGAAAGCAAAAATCACCCATATCTTAAAAAAATATATAGATTTACTGTTTTTCTTATTTTTAGTATTTTTAGAAAACAACTTACCATAGTTAACCTGGGTGCCGGCTGAAAAACATTAGAAAAATAAAATAAATTTGAGTTGTGATTTTTTAAAATTATTATTAAGTGTTTGTTTTGAGGGAAGATGATATTTAAAATTATTTAAGAATACACTTCTATTGAAACTGGTGTTTTAAAATAATATCAATTTACGTTTTTAAAATTTGGAGGAAGGTTATTACCATTTATTGACTAAAGAAATAGTTATCTAAATATGTATCATGGTGTTTGAATGTGAATATGTCAAATAAACAAACTAAACTAACTAAATTTTAGTTCATACAGCAACACTCACCCACAAAGGCCACAGTCAGAGCCAGCACAATCACCTTCATGGTTGGTGGTTGTGAACAACTGTAGCTAAGGGTTGCCTTTTAAAGCCAAGATTTGCAGACATTGTTTTTGAAAATGAAACATTAACTAAATGTTGGCTGTCATTTCTCTCGGTGGTTACTGTGCCCTGATCATGTCGACAAGGCTGAGTAAATACGCTAATCAGAAAATGTTCTGAAAATGTCTGAACTTATTTGAAATCCTCTCAGTATCTGACCTTTTAAACAAAAGAAAGGTGATAAAGATTATTTCTGGGTTTGCGCATCCTGAAATAGAGTTACCTAAATTACAGTGTTTTATCATGTTTCATTAGAAATGTCCATCCATCCATTTTCTAACACCCTTGTCCCTAGTGGGGTCAGGAGGTGCTGGTGCCTATCTCCAGCTAACGTTTTGGGCAAGAGGCGGGGTCACCTGGACAGGTCGCCAGTCTGTCGCAGCATTAGAAATGTGTTAAAGGTTTTTATTTGTCGTATTGGTTGGTAGAACAAAACATATTTAAAGTAATAAATATGACACCTGTCAAAACGTACTTCTATATGTGTTTAAAGACAATAAATATTAAGATTTGTACAGAGCTGTCAGAGCAGCTAGATCCCACCTGGTGATTGATTCATGTGTCATAATGTCCTGACCCTACAATACTTTCACAATCCTGCCATTTGTTATAAATGACAAGATTGTGAAATTATACTGTTTGCTTTCTACCTGGAATCGAAAATGTTTGAGTAACCTTCATCAGTGGTTCTCCTTAATAAACTGTTTAAGGAGTATCAAAGTATGACAGTACTTGTAGGTACTTGTAGGTAAACTCCAAAATCTTTATATAAGATATAAACCCTAATGATTTATCCAAAGAGAAAGATATCTGAAATCAAGCAGTGAGTTGGTGTTTTTGGCTTCTCTGTTCTGTATCAGATACCTTGGTGTTATTATCTTTGATTTGCACAGTTGCACTAATTCAAGATTGACTTCCACTTTTATAAAAACACTGTATATGTACATACTTTTGAAAGGTTTTAGGCTTTATTGTCATTTATTCATCAAAAGCTAGACAGGATGTAGGACAGAGAAATGAGTAAAGCAGCAAAAAGCACTCAGAGGGAAACTGAATATAGGAAAGCTACGTCAAAAACTGTAGACTCAGCATGTTGAACCAACCCAATATAAACATATTACAAGAAAGAAAGACAGAAAGAAAGATGTAATTAATTAATTTAT
>CAEFZX010000996.1:0-25842 GCA_903066825.1 Alfaro cultratus | reverse complement strand
AATTTAAAGCCACTAGCCACACTTACAGTATTGTAACACTACAACACATTTTATTGGTTCAACGGTTATTGTCAAATCTTCACGCTAATTGATTCATTTACAGTGTATTTACCCATAACATGCCGCCCCCCCCCCCCCACTATGTCTTCTGGTTTCAGTGATGATTACATCAGAGCCGCAAATTAAGGTAAAGATTGGTCAAAGGAAGAAACCTGTGGTTGAAAACAAGATATGAACAAGTAAAAAAATATCAGCAAAGACCAAAAAAAGAGAGTAAAATCAAATCAGAGAA
Organism: Alfaro cultratus; assembly: GCA_903066825.1. NCBI lineage: Eukaryota > Metazoa > Chordata > Actinopteri > Cyprinodontiformes > Poeciliidae > Alfaro > Alfaro cultratus. The sequence goes on along the minus strand of CAEFZX010000996.1, from coordinate 25,550 downwards.
TTCTTGAACACTGGTGGCTAAGGATATTTACATTTTAAACCAATTAGTGTAAGCTTATTTTTATTACTAGGCTTGTTACATAAAACAAATGGCTTGGTTTTAGAATCTAATTAAATACAATACAAAATAACATATTCATCAATTTTTCTCCAGCCTTCTTGAGAAACTGACAAAAATCCTTTCTTTGTCATAAGAGATATTCATTCGTTTACACAGAAAATGTCTCGCGGTGAAGCTCATGTCCCAGAGTGGAAACATGTCAGTCTTTGAGTTTATATGTGACCAAACAGTTAATGTATTTACCACAAACAGTTTGCTGTCAGATGTTTTTTAAAAATGTCATTTTTACATAAAGAAAATATACAAACTGCCCACAAAGTTCTTGTACAGTTTTACTCTACTTTGCGCAGTAAAGCTAAAAATTTTGTACCTCTTTATTTTTATTTAATTTTTTACTCTGGGACTAATTTTGTTTCTCATAGGAAATGAGAGAGATATCTCTCTCAAAAGATAAGACCATTTAAAAAGTGAATTATCAATGGAAAATAAACAAATCTTTATCTGCCTCCACTGACTGTCATGAATAATATAGCTTCCAGTTAGAAGAAACGTGTTGCTAAAATTAAAATGCTACTTCAAGTCTAAATCTAACAAGAGGGCGAATAATTTTAGGCTGTATTCTGCATTTACCTGATGTTGATGTAAAATGTTATTTACACTTTTATGCAACTATAATAAATACACATACACATTGTCACTTTTTTCTTAAGTCTTCCAAAGTTATTGATCAAGTAATTCTTAAATAAAATGGAAATCCCAGGCTGACAGGAAATGCAGACAGTTTTGCCATTGGTTCTGCTACAATGCTGGAGTCATCAAGTACATAACTACAGCTGTGATAGGCACACAAAATCTAAATAGATTACATACAATAACTTTAAATGCAGCTGTCAGTTTCCTTCAATTTCACTAATTTCACATCAGATAATTAAAACATGTTTTTTTCTCTCTGCACTGCTGCTGCTCTTGCATGTGTCACCCACTTGCATGAGTCATCCTGAATCCTGGCAATGACGGCACGTATATTCGAAGCAATGTTGTGTAACTGTATAAGTCACTAATAATGATAAAATGGTAGAGATGTGTGACAACGCAGCCAGATTAATATACGTATCTTATTAGTGCAACCAGTTTTTACTTTACTTTCTATCTTTACCACCTGTCCGTGTTGTAGTTATTGGCATATTGTCAGATGCCATCAACGCGGCCTCCAGTTTGAGAGGAAGCCAGGAATTATGGGATAGAATTTTAGCTAACAGCTACTTAAATAGAGAACCAAAAGAAACAATTTTAATATAACTGGAAAAAAATTACCTGGGAGCAAATGTAGTGTATGTTTAAATAATAAAAAAACAAAGTAATTCTGCTATGAAGACTCATCATCTACTTTCTTAAATATATCATCAGAGAACATTACATGCAGCATCTTATCCATATTGCTGCCCAGCTATCATTCAAGTCTAGCTCTACTAAACTTTATTGAAGTTAGTAACCCTGTTGCCTTGCAGCAAGAAGGTCTTGGGTCCAGATGTAGAAAGGCTTGATAATATTATAAGTCCTCAGTCAACCAATGATGTATAGAACAACATTTTTATACTTTTATATTGTCATTATTTAGCAAGGTTAAACTATGTAGATAGCTTTATGTCTAACATAACTACACACTTTTATAATACACCTGAATGCAATCATACATGGCCTTGTATGAAGCAAGAGCAACAAAAAGCTAAAGAGGAAACCAAGATGTTTGTACTATTTAACGTATCTCTGTGCTAACAATTCAGATCAAGTCAAAGCTGTAACAACCGTCTTCAAAATATTTATAGTAGTACTTTTAGCTACTGATAGTATTACAAATCAAACTATCAGTCTTAGTCAGTAACAGTTCATGTTTTAAATGTGGTCCTTAAAGGGGTTTGATAAACTGAGTTGTGAATTTAGTACCAAAGTATGTGCTGAACCCTGTTTTTCTGCATCTTTCAATCACAGCACTTTGTTCAAACACAACTATTTTGCTATGCCTTAATTTTTTCAACGGATCAACAGATTATGGACTAGTAACTAAATAGAAAATTAAATAAATGAAACGACCTCACATGCTCTTTACCTTAACATGATGATGCACTGACATCATGGCCGGGACCAGACTAGCTTCTCATGTTCAGCTAATAATATCTTCGGCTAGATATAAATAACGTTGTTTATTATAAGCTTGACGGATTATATGAGCCTGTCAACAGTGTGTGGAAAAATCTGACCCCTTCTTTAGAAACATCCCCCCCTCACCAAGCCAGGAAATTGGCAGGGATACTTAGGAAGCAAAATTACATTCATATGTGTGTTTACATGTTGGTGTGGTTACTTTGATCTGCTTGGTTTTGCTACGTCTTTTGGTGCAGTTGTAGGGAGTAGCTCTAAAATAGGGAGTGGCACTCACATAGCCTACGCATAGCAATGTAAGCTAAAGAGAGTCTTCTTGGTGACGGTGACTTGCAAGTTGCTCAGTGTGAGGTTTTTCTTTCCTTGGTGACTAAGTGACTGGGCTCTCAATTTCCAAGTTTTCCACAGGGCTTTTTTTTGGATGACATCTCAGTTTCTACACAGCAAAGTCTTGTAACAGGTCAGGGCATGATGACAGGCATGAGCTGGCCTGTAAAAAAGTCCAATTGGAGAAATGAGATACAATTATCTGTGATTTTTTTTTTTCTTCCATTTTAAGATGTATTATTATTCTGAGGCAAAAGCTTAATATTTATTTAGATCCAACACTAAATGATGCTCACTTTAAAATGTGAAAGTATTTTTTTCCTTTTCTTTCTTTTCCACTGTTGATTGAATGAAACAAAAATAATGCAGGTTTTGAAAATAAAACTGAAAATAAATGTATATATCTATTTACCCTCAAACATAAATGAATAAGAAGAAATATTATCATCTGATGTCTAGACTTTCTAATTGGGTTTCAAAATGTACCCAATTTTCATGGACATCTATCAGTGCACTCTGACTGCGCACGTTGATAAAACAAGATGGTTGGATCATTAACCAAAAGGCCTTTGCTCAGCCTTGTTGATCACGTAGTACCTGCTCTTACACAGAATTGACTCAAGTGCCTAAAAATCGGTGGTTAAAAATATACCAGACACGTTCAACACTATTTGAACTTATCTCTGGTTAGATCATCCCAACTGCTTACAAAGCAAGGTCCAAGTTGCCAGATTACATATCCTGTTATTTAAACTTTGGCCCAGGACTAAGCTCTTTTCACTTCTGGTAAGTGGTGCAGCACATTTTGCATTTACCAGCAGCAGCTGATATATTATACAGAAAGCTTTGATGCTATCTCCCACATCTTATTACTGCCTTATGTTCCCAGACCCAGCAATGGGAAGTGGAAAAAGGTTAAAAGGTAGCTACTTCTGCTTAAATGTTTGAAAAAAAAAATTGCATAATAGTCCTATGCATGACAGATTGATCAGATTGATCTTGCATTCATATGTGTGCATGTGTGTTATTACGAAAACAATAAATCAAACTGCATATATATTGTACATCCAAATAAATGTATAAGTTATGGTACAGTAAGACTAAGGATTTCATCATATAAACTTAACTTCAAATGATTCTACATGGCCTAGACAATCACAACAGGTTAGTTACTTTCCTTTTGTACTGATCATATGATGTGATGACTTTGGAATTTATTCTATTTTAAGTTTAATAACATTCATGTCTAATGATTTATGTAATCTTTAAAATTTGCATGTGGACAGACTATTTCCTAGTTGATTAAAAATAAAGGAAACTTAGCTCCTGAACATGCATAATATTCAACAATTACCTCATTTTACTGCTAATTGCCCTGAATGTTGGTGATATGATTGTAATAAAAGAGTAAAGGTAAAGAACAAAGTTTTGACAAGGCATTAAGTTTTATTTTCTATGACATACCTACTTCTTAGCTGAATGAAAACAAAAACTAAATCTGCTGGAATCACAGATCATTTCAACTGTTAGGATGTCACATCTCAACTCCAATTTGAAAGAAAAAAAATAACACATGACATTTATGATAAATCTAAAATTAAACTCTATCCTGAGACTTCTCTACAAACCCTTAAGTGAACCTATATGAGGGGAACTCTGGGAAACTTTTTAGGACTCTGACTCATTACTGGGTCCAAACTGCCAAGTCATCATCACATGGCTCTGGATGACAGGTAGGTTTAGTCAACATTGAAAAAGACACTCAACAGCCCAGGAGGTTTCCTTTCTTGCCAAAGCAAAATTTATGCTGCTGATAATTTTACTGAACTATAGTTCAAACATTGTCTTTTCTTTTTTGTACTTATGCTATTATATATTTACAATCCACATTAAGTTATGCAGTTTTTAGACTCATTGACAGAGTTAAAGTTGATCTTTCAGGTTTCTTTTGGGTTTTCAACTCCTTCAAAACTCTCACCTAAAGACCTTGATAAATACAGTTGGGCCAGCCTGTGTCTACATTAACTAATACTCTGCAAATATTTAACCATACCCTACATAGCGTTGCTATGGTGACATGCCAAACACTGAACCACTAAATGAGCACAGGTTAAACAGTCACTTAGCAACCGTTGTGCAGCAGGTTTGTCAAGTTAATAAAGATGTCAGAAATATGATCAGCCTGAGCTGCTAATACCTTTGAGTTCACTGAATGATTCAAGAACAGAAACTCGGGGAAGACTGAAGGATAAATGGTATTCTTGCTGCAGAATTGGGAAAGTGAGTCAATGCTTAAAGTGAGAGGCCTGTGTTGACATTAGGAGTGGGGGAAAGTACCCTCCTCTCCAGACTTCTGGCACACTTATATGAGACATGGCCGATACGGGGGCTTCTGTGTAGGATCATTAACAGGTGGGCTGCTTTTTTAAGAAGGACTTCAATTTTACATGTGTTGAAGGCAAATTTACATTTTCACAATATCTATAAATAGATTTGTTTTTATTTCTGGACATGAATATGAGAATTTAATGTATTCCTAGAACACATTAACAAGGATAAACTTGTTAATGTTTATCCTTACATTAAAAAAAAGGATTATTTAAATGTAATCCTTTTCTTTAACAATGCAATGCTGAAGCTGCAGCTTCAACTGTGAAGTGTACACTTAAGTATATCAATATTTAATAAATTAAAATATGAATCCCATTGAGAGTCATGAAATTAATTGCACATTTTAAAATTATCTTTAAGTTAGTATTAAAGTTACTTTTCATTAAGCTCATATTTATGCATATGAATGCATAAATATATTGATCGAATGGAATATTCTATATATTCTAGATTAATGTTGTGTTTTCATTTGCTATTAGCAAAAAACATCATAATTAATAGAAATAAAGGCTTTGCAACATCAGCCTGTATGTGTTTCACTTGGTGAATTGAGTTTTTAAATGAATAAACTTTTCAAAACAATTTTAACTTACTGCACATGACTATCTTTTCCATGTTATCTTTTTTTATTGTTGCTATTTAATTTCCTTATAAGTCAATAAATTATTCTTGAATTGAACTGAATGTGTTTGTGGTTTCTTGAATGGAAATACATTTTAATCAAATCTATTCTGAACTCTGGTTTTGTGGGACTTAATGCAGCTGTAGCTTGTAGCTTCTGTTTCTCAACAGGCAGATGTCTGACTACTAATGACTGATGACTAATTTTAATCTCTCATTCTCAGTGGATTACTGGGTTATTTCCTGCTCATATATTACAGTAGTGTTTAACGAGTGGGCTGTTTTTCTAGAACTCGATCATGTCATGCTCACATTTATTTAACGATCCAGTTTAAATATTCTTTCCAATCAATACTTTCAGGAACTGTACTGTAATGGTTTCACCTTTTAACTGGAAACAATAACACATTACTATTCATGGTTACAAGTTTATCACAACCTTCAGCTTTCAGTTACAGTCAAAATCAGATCTTTCCATAGTCTGTATAAAAAGAAACAGGAGCAGATTTTCTTATTGTAGTTTTTCTTATCTTTCTTACAATCAGAGGAAACATGTTATACTCAAGGTAATTTTGGGTTGGGATTTTTTTTTCATACTATTTTTTTCAGTGTCAAAGGCTTTCCCTAATATTTGGAATAATTGCTTTTCAATCATACGACTTTAGTTTGCTGAACTTTTGCCCAAAAGACAAAGTATTGACTTTTGGGCACATTATCAATTCTTTGTGCCCTCGCACTGACATTTTGGCTGTTATTGAAGTTGATGCTTCAACAACGTGACTTTAGATTTTTTTTATTCATGATGTCATGTCTTTTGTGAACTCTATTCCACCTGCAGCATTAGATTCATGCAACATAATGGTGTCACACTGATACTTCAACGTTTAATTGATCTTATAGGTGAAAACCCAAAGGGAAGAATGATAGAAATAAACAAACTACTACTACCGCCGAAATGCAGATGGTAAAAGGGGCAAATAAAAGATAAGACATTTCATGTCTTTCAACAAACATTTTGAAATGTAAATATCACAAATTTCTTTGAAAACATTTATGAAGAATAATAATACAGGAATATTGCAGTTCTTCAATAGTGGCCCATTGAAAATGTCAGACCTTTCCATAAACAAGAGAAAGGTTAGAGAGGTCACTAAGCATGTGACTGAGATTAGAGTGTGGCCCGACTGGTTAAACTTGTTTCTTTAGCTTTTCCTTACAAGGCATCATGGTGACAACAACTCAAAAGCAAAATGTAATGTAGCGTAGTGACATACAAAATTATTTGCTAACAATACAAATACATGCCAGTCTTTTAATGTACTGGCATAAGCGGATACAGTACTGCAAAATTGAATCGATCACATTTTCATTTGAGAAAATACATTTTCAAATGATGATTTATATTTTTGGGGGAACAACACTATTCTAAGCAGCATGGCCTTATGGGAAAAAGTAATTACTCTCTTGTTACATCTTGCTTAACCCAAATTATACAAGGCCTGTAGGATCAAGTCATGACTTTAATGGAACCATCACTCGGCAAGATGAAGCACGCTAAACATAACTAAATAAGCGACACACAATTCTCTGACTGATGAAAATTCAGGAACAGATCAGCAAGATCAGTCACATCTATGAGCCTGTATGGAGGTTACAGTCATTGGGACCTCAGTGAACCACAGTCAGAGCTTTTATCCACAAATGGAGAAAACATGGAACAGAGGTGAATTGCCTGGAGGTGTCAGACTACCAAAATTATTCCAAGAACATATTAACGCCTTTTCTAGGAAATCACAAAGGAATGAAGAACCAAACGGAAAGCACTGCTGGGCTCTCAGTTAGCATCAGTGTACATAACATAACAGTGAAAAAGGGACTGGATACAAATCACATTCACAGAAGAAATCCAAGGTTCAAACCACTGCTGACCAAAAAGAACACAAAAGTCTATGTTGAACTTACTAAAAACATTTTTATAACACCTGAACTCTTTCTTATAAAAGTGGCAGTTCAACAATTTGTTAAAACCTTAAAGCTAAAATAAAAATCTATAGCAGTTTTTAAAATGTATTTTGCAAGCTCAAAGTCATTTTTGCCATGCTTCCTGTATCAGCTGCGAAAAGTGGTTTTGGAGGAATTTCTTCTGTGAGCAAAAAAGCAGTAATTATATTACTGAAACAGCTGCGACTGTAATCTTGGTTGATACCACACACAATTAATGCTGCGGTTTTCCAGTGTGTAACTCAAGAGTTGTTTATCTGACTTTTTCTCTGGCAGTGAGAAGTGGTGGTTTTCCACAAAGAAGCAAAAGCCATAATTTGTGCATATGTTCCTCTGTTCTGAAAGCATAAAGTCACAACAAAATTAAGCATTTCTGATCTGTGTTCCATATAAATTTTCACAGATTAATTATTTGTTCACTCTCAAGAACAGACAGACACAAAAGAAAAAATTAAATAACGGATTCTTCACCTGAAACCCCAAGTAGTGCGATGGAAAGTAATTGTTTTCATGTCTATTGTACAGTAGGGAATGCTAGTTTTTAAAGATACTAAAATAAAAAGATGGAAATAATCGGGTTGTGTGAATGAATGCGCATTTGGCAATAGAACTCCAGCCAAAGAAAAACACAGTCAAGCACTTTTTGCAGGAGAAAATTATGAGTTGTGTTACAATGCATGCAGTTGTCAGGCAGCAAGGTATATTTAGAGTGTTTGAAAAGATCCGGCAATAGCTCTGGCTAAAATGTAATCTTACGTTTCAAATTCTGTGACTGGTGTCTTAAAATAAAGGAAAAAAAATGGAGGGGATTTCCCATTTGGTAAAGAGTTGAATTTAACATTTTCAGTGACCAGGGCAAACTCGTGGTTCAGGTTTTGTTTTATTTCGGAAGAGCAATAAAATAAAAATAAAAATAATTTGAAACTGGAAAACTGTGAGTTTCAAATCTCTGTGTTTCAAAGTAATTTCTGATGGAGTGGCTGGAAAAATTATTCATAGCATTGCAATGTTTTGTTTTGTTTCAACCACAAACGTAATTGTATTTTTTATGTTTTTATGTGATAGACTAACAAGACAGCAGTTGTGAAGTAGAAGAAAAATTACACATGATTTTAAGATATTTTTTTACAAATGATTTTTACTTGTTACATGTTTATTAAGTTTCTCTTATTCTGGTACCAGCTAATAAAATCCAAATTATTATTATTATTGTCATCCATAATAATAATAATAATAATAATAATAATAATAATAATAATAATAATAAAGTGACCAATTTAGTAAAAACTGTAGAGTTTGTCCATGTGTAATTTCATCTCAGTATAAATCCAGATGTTCTGTGAAGGCCTCTGAGTTTGTAGGACCACATTTGTGAGCAAACAGCATCATGATGACCAAAGAAAACAGGGAGAAAGTTGTGGAAAGTTTGGAGCAGGGCTACAAAGCAATATCCTAAAATGACACAAAGACACAATATATTTGAGAATCTGTCGTTAGATCTGACAAGGGATTTTCACAGATGTTATCTGTCCAATTGTCCTGTGTTTGACCTAATTTGCAAAGAACGGAGGTCAATAATTTCTGACTCAAGATGTGCTTAGTTAGCAGAGTCATACCTCCAAAACTGTAATTGCATCAAAAACGTGGTTCTGCGAGTAACTGATTCGGAGATGCTAAATACATATGCTCCCCATAATTTTCCTGGGACTCCAAAGTGATAACGTGAAAAGGTTCAAGGTGCATGTTTAGGGTTTATGTGTTCCTGAAGCGCTAACTCACACGAACCCTAGTAAAACAAATGAACAGTTCTGAACTTTCTGTCAGAGAATATGCCTTTTAAACTCACCCATCCTGGTGAAACAATGAAAACGGGAAGAGTAAGTGCTTTGTCAGTAAGTAGTCGACCCAGCCCCCTTTTGTGAATGTTTGTGTATCAACTGGGTGTTATTCTGTGGTTCAAGGTCACTGCTGTGGGCTTTTAGGGTGTTTTGTGTGTTTGCTGCTATATTACTCTGTGGCAGTGACTAAGAAATCATAGTGTCCACTGAGCACGTCATGTTGCTCCAAAAGCTTACCAGATGTTTCTCGCTGTCATTTTTCAAGCTGTGCTTTTTTTTTTTTCTGTCTCAGCGGAAAGAGCATTGGAGAGACTTGCAGCTTCTTCATGTAAAGTGTCAGAGTTGAGTTCTCATGTAGCCAGATTTATTAAAAAAATATGGAGGAACGTATTTGATGAGAATGAAATAGACAAGACGGAGAAATCTGAGAATACTTTTTTTTTCTTCTCATTGTATCTCTACTCATTATCTAATTACTTACAGTAAATCTGTCAACAGACTAAATTCTAAGAAAACGTCTCCTTCTCGAAATCTCGCTCCTTCTTATATTTCCCTTTTTTCTTTTCCAGAGTAGAGCAACTTTCTTCCTTCTCACACGGAAATCAGGACAGGGTGTAGAAAGCCAGAAGAATGAGGGTGGGAGGGAATGACGGGAAGCCACAGTAGGAAAATGAAACAAAATGTTCTCAACTGCAAGCTGGAGTGGCTGCCAGGAAATGAGCTCGGAGTAGTGGCGAAACTTACCCCGAAAGTCAGTGAAAAACATTCCTAAAAACATAAATAACGCCGTAGTTGAGCACTCAGACGCGCCACATTTGTCACATTCTGGATGTTGCTAACTTTAATGGAACTGCACCAACAATGTGAGCTATTAAAAGAAAGAGAAGAGAAGAACAGCAGCAATGGAAGAGATAGAAAAGACACAAAGCCAGCAGAAACAAAAGAATGTGTTCAGGTTTTTTCCGACTACCAGACTTTTTGTGGTCTTTTCAAACTTGATATTTATTCAAGACATATATTTTGAAGCTGCACAAACAACGATTCAATTTGTAAACTTGCCTGTAATTGAATTTGAAAATTAGAAATGGTAAAGTGGTAAGAGATAAAGATGTGATCAATGCACACAGAAAGGCAACAAAAAATATTTTCCTCTGAATTTGAAAAGCTGATCAACTCATAATCCTATGTAGAATTTAACCTAATCAGTATTAGATTGCAGTGATGTGATAACATGGAAACATCATATGTTTCCATCGCATACATATGACAGCACCTATGTAACTGTTTTACATAATTTTACATAGTTGCTGCTGTTTAAATCAGAGGAGCAATACTAACAATTACAAAAAAACTATATATTACAGTTGTTTCTGTTGTCTTAACTGTAATTTTGATTTTGCAACACAGACTAAAAAGATTTAAACATGTTTTTTATTTTATTTTATGAATAATAGCACCATATTAGCTAAATAATCAGTCAGCTGCTCAATTAAAAAAAATAAGTTTGATCCTCATTTAGTTTTCACATCCACAATGTCTATAATTTCTACAGCTGAAAATATATTCTAACAAGCACATTTTCTTTTCCTTTGACTAAAGAGAAGTGAAACACTGTCATTTCACAGTAACAAGTGGGGAATGGGCAGCATTTGTTTAGCTATGTGCTCTATACAGCTGCAAGACACTTTTGTCACTTTGACACATTGTCTGAGATCTCATTCTGAAAACTTTTAATTGGAAAATTCACCTTTCTGATATTAGTGAATGTCTTTTCAGAAAAGACTTTGTCATCTGTGATAATTAAGTAAGTGCAGACAAAAACACAGGCATTACACACATTGCATCTGTCAGGTTCACATAATTTGCAACTGCAGGACTAAATGTGCAGCCTTTGTCTGAAACATTAACCCAAAAGGCCGTGAAGATGACATCTCACTGGAATGAAGTCATGGCACCTTTGAGAAGCAAGATAAGGTTTTTGGAAATCATCTTAGCATTACAAATGTAACTTTTTACAAAACTTGAAAATTTGCAAACCTTTGACATTATTGTTGTAAGACCAGTGTTGTTTTGGTTGGGTTGTACTTTGACACACAATAGGTAATGCCTGGATTCAGTGAAACTCAGAAATTGAAGTAAGTGATACTTTATAATCCTCTTTGACGTCATTGAAAACCGGCTCTGTTCATCTTGATCTCATATCTTCTTTTATCTCCCAGTCATGCCTCGCTGCATGCCAGACTCGGCAGATAAAATCCATTACGTTTCTAACCCTTATCCACGTTTTCTGGCCCTGCCCCTCTGAGCGTTTGCCAAAGAAAAAGTTTTTTCCTACACTTTCTCTCTTACTCTGCTGCCTCTTTCCTGTTTCTTTAAAAGGAAAAATATGTTCCTGACTGGAACACCATACACACACTCACACAAAGACACGCCAAAACAGAGAAAAGGGGAGTTTTGCACTTTTTGTGTCTTGGAAACAGACGTAGTAATATGCAGAAGTTAACAAAGTTGAAATGTTTGTCTAATCACGTCACTGAAGCTTTTTTGTTCCCCCACAGTTAACGCAGGCACAACAGCTAGCTGCCTCAATGGATTTTAATATTTTCATTCTTTTTGTTTCAATGATTCAGAACATTTCAGTGTCTACTTGTCTGTTCCCACAGTTATTCATTTGCAGGCATCATCTTGTTAGGTTCCTAAAAACAACACATGTGGTCATAACGTCTACAAGTGAGTTACATTACTTACTGGTTTCTAGCTGTAACCTGCCTAGTTTCTGTAGCAAGAAGTGTACTGGGCCGTTCAAAGTTTAAGCTCAAAGTACTCATGAGCCACAAAATCAGTATGTATTTAAAAATTAAAAACACAAAAGCAATTCCACTGTGATATTAATCATTGTTACCTGATCAGGAAAAATATCAGCCTAAAGGACAACCTTAAAAGATGTTTGTGCTGGTGGGCCAGTTTTTTGTCATTCTTGAAATGTGTTTGTATGCCACACAAAATTCAGCCAAGGACCCTCATCCACCAATGGCCTCTCTGGTTTAGACATTGAAAAGACAGAGAGCGCAGAGAACGTTTTGACTTCAGAAATGAACCAGTGTTCATTGTTGCACCTTAGTTACAACATAACAGATCTGCACTAATATATTGAACTAATCCAGTGTAGCTTCTGACTGATTGTTCACTATCACTCTATTATTTTCCAAAACAAAGTATGTTAAAGCATGAACAAGCCAAAATATTGCTCCAAAATCCACAGTGTTATGGTTTCCCATTTAAATTAATCTAGAAAAGCCATAAAGAGTGTTTGAAGAGGTGGAAAGATTCAAACACATTTAACACACAAGCATATGTTGTCACAGGATCACACCTCAATAAATAAGGCTACCAAGGAGATGAAATACAGGATGAGACACTGAAACTTCTCTGTCCTCTGTTCGGCTCCCACAGCTCTCTCTGGCTCTCTCAGGTACACTTTGTATTTCCCACTACACCACTATTGACACACACACACACACACACACACACACACACACACACACACACACACACACACACACACACACACACACACACACACTCACACAGGCACACATACATGGCCGCAACCCTCTCACACAAACACTGTGTGCAACGCTCCATCCTCATATTTGAAAGATGGTCTTGGGAGGTGTGTGAGACCACATGGAAGTGTCTGTGTGTGTCTATGTGAGTGTGTGATTTCAGATGTCTGCTGAAAACACAAGATCATGTTTGTACGTCACATTCCAGGTCTGCCATGCAAACTCAAATAGAGCAAAACAGGCAAAGGACAGTCAAAATAAAAAACAAACAAAAAAAAAACAGATAAATTATTTTCATCTTTCAAGCACTTGAACAGAAACTCAAACTCTTGTATCCACACCAAAAAGATGGTTTGATGTGGATGTGGTTATAATAGCAATTATGAAGACATATTTCACTGTATTTTTAGTGTCAGCTGTTTCTTACTGAAAAGAGTTTTGTTACCTAAATACATAAAAAGCATGAATATCCAAAGAAGGTTTTTTTTTTATTTTTATTTTTTAATATAAAACTGAGAGCATTACACACAGCCTTGTCTGGCATCTTTTTCCTAAGAATGTAATAAAACAGAGTTTATGCAGTTAGAGGCTTCATGGACTTGCTGTAATACACACTGCTTCCAGAGATACTTCCTGTCCCCAATAACTCCTGAAGTAACTTATCTGTGGAATTAATAAAGTAGTTTTGAGTTGGAATTAAAATATTAATTCAGAGGACAGAAACTGAAGATTAATGGTATAAGATCAGAAGATACTCATAAAAAGAAAAATGAACATAAAATAAATAATAATAATAATAATAATAATAATAATAATAATAATAATAATAATAATAATAATAATAATAATAATAATTACATTGTTATGTTTTGCTTGCTGGTGAAAAACTTTAGCAGGTTCATTATAACATTATCCAGGATGAATGCTAAATTTATCACAGTAAAATTTTAATGAGATCAGATAAAGACTGAACAAATATGGGTTCATCAGAAGTGTTGTCTAGAGGTCATCTAGCAAAGTTCTACCTAACCAAGCCAGTCTTCAGGAAATAGAACATCTGACCAACTTTTATCAACTGTCAAGCATGTGGGTGGAGTGATTGTGATTTAAAACTGTTTTGCATCCACAGTAATTGCAAGCTTTGCAGTCAGTGAGTCAGCCTTGACTCACAGGAGGGCAAATTTACAATTCAAAACATCAAGCACACCAGTGAATCACTTAACAAGAGTAACAAATTGTTTTAATTGCCAAATTAAAACCCAAATTCCAGCTTTGTCAAATTGCTGTCATTGGGCGGTGCATAACCAAATCCACACTGACAAACTTTATATGATATGTGTATGCAAATATTCCATTGGAAAATGTGAAAAACTGGTAAGGTTACACAGGAAATAATGGTTGAAACTGGAAGCAGTTTGCATGTTTAGAAAAAACATTTACCTTCATAATAATCCTCCTCCTAATTTCTGTATGTAGCCCCAGATTTCAGATTTCCAGATTATTTCCAATGTTAATTTGATCCTATTTGTTTTATCAGAGCTTTTTGCAGAAATAAACAAAGAAAATATAGTAAAAGAAAAAAACAAAAAAAACAATACTGTGTTGATCCTATTATTTCTACAATGTTTTAATGGGGTTCAAATATTACTGTATTTTTTCATATGACTAAATTTGTTAGATGTTGGCTGTCAGAGGTTATCTTTGTATGTTCTTTCATTATCTTCCATTACTTATATTTACTTTTCTTTTCAGATTTTTTTGTATGAACATTGACAATAAAAGGAAATGTTTTACCTCTTTGGATGTGATTGGTTCACATATGGAGCCACTTTATGTCTAAGAATGTTTTATGGCGCCTATTATAGAATTAGAGAAAAGCTACTGAATCAATTTCGATGTTAAAAAAGTAAAAAACAGTCATAACACTGTGACTAAGCATTGGATTTCTATGCAAGAAGTTTACAAAAAAAGTTACCAGAACTGCCCTAAATCCAAAATATGCTGAATTGTACTGATATCGACCAATCTCAGTTCTCACAGATGTCTTTGTGTTTGTTTATTAAGCCTAGAAACATGTTCCAGGGTGTGACCTAAGATTGCTTAAGTTTGAAAAAAGGTGAGGTCGAATGACATAAGCAGGTGAAACAGGTTTTCGGTTGCTGTCAGGAAGTGATGCAGGTACCAGTATTGTGTTTGTTATTGCGGGCACAGAGTCAAAACAATCCCTTTTATGTACATGCAAGCTGTGCAGGTTAAAACAGGGTGTCTACTAGCTAACATACAGTGCATTTCACAACAACTAATTTTAAAAAAATAGTCAATTTGATTGCAGGCTAAACTGAGTGACACTGTCTTTTCCACTTTAGAGACACCAGATGTGTTTTGACTGTCAGTTGGGGATCAGGTCGTCCTTATATAACACGCTCTGAGTCAGTCACTTGTTTATATCGCAGGCAACACACATTTGTGCTTGCCTACACTGCGTGAGCCAGTGAGAGTATGGGAGCTAGACCAGAAGTTGTGAAGATACACATAATACACAGACACGCACACACACACAAACGCACACTGGTGAGTCAGTGAGGAATGTGAGCTATGTGGGCCAGAGCAGAGCAGAGCAGAGCAGGCAGCATGTAGACAGCTGTTGGGACCCTTCAAGCTGGTGCTTGACAAGCTGTGAAGAATCTTCGATTCCTCACCAATGGAAACTTGAATTCAAATCCTTTCATATGCAATGAGGAGCTGACGGGCGATTAACCAATTTCGTTTGAGCTTTAAAATTTCCCCTCTGATTTAATCGACATGACACTGAGGCTGCACATGTCAAATTTCATGATTTTACAAGTTTGGCTTATTAATAGCTTAACAGACGGTAATTCTGAGCATAAGTCAGCTAAATTTCTTTGAATGAAATCTTGGCTATTACACTTTGAGTGCAGAGGTGAGGAACATAAAAGAAAATCATGAAAACTCTAAGAAAAGAACAAACAAAGCATTTTAGGACAACATTTTACTGGACTTAAGACACTGAAAAATGCCACATGACAATTGAAATGAACAGAAAAGCCAGAATGTTACATATGTCTTAATTTCCTCCTTTTCATGTCTTTTTATCGGCACAATTTCCTTATGTTTCAGTGTTTGAATGGATTCAGTTTTGCTCAGAAAAGGCTGTGATGTTCAAACTGCCCAGGATCATTATTTGTGTTTAGACACCACAGCTGGTACTGATTTCAACATATGAATGAAGAGTTTATAAATCGATTTGAACATATAAGTTGAATATGACAATCAAACTATTTGTGTGTGTGGGTGTGTGGATGGATGGATGTGGGAGGATCAGTTATTATTATTTTTTTGATTCCCTAAACACTGTCTTGCAGTATCTTACACAAATCGCTTCCATTTCACATTATGTTATATCACAACTACAAAATTTAGAAATATTTTTTAGGGATTTAATGTGATAGACCTACACAAACGTGAATTACTGAGAAGTGAAAGCACAAAGAAAGTTAAGTCTTTTCTTTTTATTTATTTTTATATACATGTGAAAAATGTGGCTGGCATCTCAGAACATCCCCCTTTTCAGAACCACATTTTGCAGCATGAACATGAAGAGCTGGGTTTATACAGAAAATAAATTAGATCAATTCCCTAATCAGGTGACTTTTGAAGGCAGGTGAATCCATGTATGGTACTTCTCTTGGTTTTTTTCCATTTCAAAATAAAGCAACAAAAAAAAACCTAAAGAATAATTGGGTGCTTTAAATCTTTTTGTTTTAAAACTACATCAGAAAGACAATAATCTTTATGGGTAAAGCATAGACAAGCTTTACATTTTCTTCAACATTTAGGACCTTCTGATGGAACAGGAAATCAAGGCCTGAAATGCTGGTGCAGAAACAATGAGCCTCACCATGGAAATGTTTGACCTGTTTAAAGGGAGTCGACGCATCTCATTGATAGCTGATTATGTGACAGTGAATAAAATTACCAATGTCTTTATGAAAGTTTCTGCTTTTTTAGCAGTTTTCCAGCCACTACACATTCTTCTTCTTTGGTGTCTTCTGTCATTTCCGGTATTGCTACATAATAAAACATGTTTCATTTGTTTTATGAAATATTAAACAAATGACAGCTGAAGCAAAAATCAAACATTACTTGACGGACTTTTAGTTACTGATTAGTTTGATTTAACATTTTCACATTTAGGTTTTGAAAATGGAAAAACATGGTTATTTTGATTTTGCAATTTTCTTTTGAAATGGAAAAGTCAGAGAACAAACCGCATGGATTCATGATGTTGCAATTGTATTGTTTATTTTTCGTTTTGCATTTTTTATTCTGTGAAAAATATCAAAAGCTACATACTTTTAATTTCACTCACTTTGCTTTGTATTGGTTTATCACGTAAGAGCTTAAAACAAAAATAATGCTTTTGAATGTGAAAAAAGTGAAAAATGTGAATGAATTCAAAAGGTATTGCATTTCTTAGCAAGTCAAGTTACCCACCACAGTATTCTATAAATAAGACAAAACCTTGTGACCTACTGGTGACTGAACCTTGCTGACAGAAATAAGGCTTATTCATAATGTTAGAGTTTAAACCCAGAAGTTGAGTACTTTGTCAGAATTAACCCATCGTGAGTAATTTTCTCAAAACTGCTGCCTAGACCAGTTTGTAGAACTTGTTGACAAATCTGTAGAGGAGAAAAGAGCTGATCACTGACTCAAGTTTTCTTAAATGCAGTGTCCTTGCACATGGTGAATCACCAAAAACTATGACAGACAAACCTGAGTGAGAAATGAGTACTTGTCATTAGTTTCAGCAAATTACCTCCTGAGTTAAAACAAACAAACAAAAGGACACTGTGACTATTAACTGCTCCCTTTGTTGTTCTGCATCTATTTCTGTATATGTTTGGGGAACATGTTATGTCACGCTTCATTACCGCCTCAGTGGAAATATCTAAGTTCAAGTCTTCAAAAAGGAAAGAGTCAAAAATACTTCAGAATAAAGATGTAGCCCAACCAATTAATTGTTTTCCATTTCTATTCTATTCTATTCTATTCTATTCTATTCTATTCTATTCTATTCTATTCTATTCTATTCTATTCTATTACATTATATTTCAAACATACAGTAATTGCCCATGGATTGAGAACCTGATTGTGGCCACACAATTGAAACTTGCAGTCGGTCTCTTACATTGCTGTGGAGAAATTTTTAGCAACTCTTTTAGCAGAATATTTAAATTGAGGCAAAATGACAACTTCATCCAGCACTGCTAACTCCACCACTTCTGGAGTTAGCAGACGTGGTGACTCTGCTACGTCTGCTAACTTTTTTTATAATTTGCAAATTTATAAAAAATAGACAACTGAGAAATTCACAATCACTAAGTATTTACACCCTTTGCAGATTTACCTCAGAACTGAACCGTTGCCACTGATCAATTTATTTATTTTTTATTTAAGTTTATTTGGTAGGGACAGACACACATTAACATAGACAAACTGCACAAAACAGCAGTCCCATGTTTGCGTCATAGTGCAATAGCAACAGCTAATTTGCAGCACTTGTCCCTAGAGGGGCTTTTAAAAAGTACCTTTAAGAATTGAAGTGATAATAATTTAAAATAGCACAACATAATGTTGACAACATCTACAAACACAGTGAAACATAAAACATCAAAAATGGATACAGTTCTGTTTTCGACATAACCAGAGTTTAGTTTGTTTTTTGAACGTACTAAAACTGGTTACGGACTTTAAATCAACAGGAAGTGAGTTCCAAACTCACTTCCTGTTGGACAGAGCACTTTGAGCAGAAGTGGTTCTTCGAAATGGGACCTTAAAATTTCCAACTGAAGCCGCTCAAGTAGATCTGCTATTGCCCTGCAGTCTCTGTATGCAATCACTTAATGGTGTAGGTGCATATCCATTTAAACACTTAAAAATCAATTTTAAAAGATTATAATTTATAAAATTAGCCTACTAGTGACATTAAGCATGTTGGGATATAAGATGAGAAAATGTGCTGTGGTCTTACAGGTAGGAAGAGCCTCTGAGCAGCACAGGGTTTGAAGAGCTTCTTCCACTCCTCAGCGTCGCCCACAGAGAAAGAGATGGGATAGATGCTGTACTGGAACCTAGCTGAGACTGGCTGAGGCCACTGGTTCAGCTGCATGGGAAGATATACACATCTCATAAACATATATTTCAAATAAAGGCAAAAAGGAAGTAAGAGATGTAAGAGATGGGGCGTGCTGTGGTGGCGCAGTGGTTTAGCACGCCCCACGCTTGGAGGCCTCAGTCCTCGACGCGGACGTCGCGGGCTCGACTCCCGGTCCCGGCGACCCCTGCCGCATGTCTTCCCCCCTCTCCCTCCCCCCTCCCGTCAGCCCACTGTTGTGGAAAATGCGAGCCACTAGCACCGCAAAAAACTCTTCGGAGAAAAAAATGATAAAAAAAAAAGAGATGTAAGAGATGCACCAGGAAATTGGCTGGTGACCAGTACAGAGTGAAAATACGCTTAATGATTGAGAATTTGATAACCACAGATAGTAGATGCATTTCCATTGACCCTATCATTGCACAATTTGAAATTTAAAAAATAAGTTTGCTTAATGGAAATACACCAATTTAGAAAAAAATTGTTTTTCAATAAAAAGTTTGAGGTAAGGTAAGGCAAAGTAATTTTATTTATATAGCACATTTTCAGCAACAAGGCAATTCAAAGTGCTTCACATAAATTAGAAGGATATACTAACAAAATAACATACCAAAGAAAAGACAAAAGAAAACAAAAAGTATAACCCATGTTTAAGAATAAGTAGTTAGTTGAGATAGTTATTTAGGCCATATTGAAATTGGATTATTTTGCAAAACTCCAATGGAAACATTTTCTTCACGTCACAAGAGTCATCAGATGAGCAACCAGATGTTGCCACTTGTGCAAACCAGGAGGAAAAGATGATCCGAAAGAGTTGGAGGATGATGGTGCGGCATGTTTTTAAAGTCACTTGTTGTGTGAACAAACTTATCCACGTGTAATTTTAATTGTGTTTCTTACTTAATAGAAAAACTGCACAAGTTTGCAAAATTTTGTTTTTTTCTATTAAGTAAGAAACAAATATTTCCTACTTGGTAAATTTGGGAGATAGCTAAGTTTTTATTGTATACTTTATATATTTTAATTATATTTTTTTCTATTCTTGCTCATGACATAATGGATTATAATTGGCATGCTAATGCTATTCAGAAAGAAAAAACTTGAACAAAAAACTACAGGGTTTGAATGACTGGTAGAATGTTCTGGTCACGGTTTGAACATCTCAAATTGTAGTTTTTGAGCTAGAGCAGAAACGACTCTCAAAGTTGTGAAAAATTGGACTAGCCCTTTAACCATTTACTGAATCAGAAGCTACATTCAGAAGCCAACTTTAGCTTTGTATGCAAAACAAAGTAAGAGTATAAGGCTTTCTGTGTAGTGGCAGCTCCAGAAATCTTTTTCTGCAGGTGCTAAGGGATGGATAAGCATTTTACTGAGGGTGCTATGAAGGATCTTATTTTCCCTGTAGTTATCAACACACACATTTTATGACAGGCTTTACAGGAGCTCATAGGTTGTTTTGAGTCCATCACGGTGGAGCAGGAGGAGTTTTCAAGAGAGTGACGTCACATTGGTTTTCTTTATTCACTTGTGTTTACTTGCCTATTTAACAGCTTATGGGTTTGATTTGACCATCACATAGTGTCCTTATGAATCCTAAATGACCATTATAATTAGTGGCCGATCGATCGACACACCAATAAAAAAACATTTTACAGAAGCTACAGCGTATATAAAGAATAGATAAAAATAGCTGAATGTCAAGCTCATACGAAGTGAATATGTCTTTGCTAATCAGTGAATTTTGGTCCAGAACTGGCTTTGAGAGCCACAAGGACTTGGCAAGCACCTACCTTGAGTCTCTTAGCACTGTGGCTGCTCCTACGCTGCTCCCTGTTCAAAGCCAGAATATGTGCAACACTATCCAAGCCCAGACTGCCATAATTCCCCTTTTCTCCTCCTAAACAACAGTCAACACGCAGCACTGATTCACCACGCACGAAGGCAGGCTTGTAAACTCAACATTTGAATGAATGCTTTAGTGTTCAGTTTGAAGTTCATTAATTTGAATTGTTTATGTAGCTGGTGATTTACAACATTACTGGAAAGATCCCACACCATGTAAGGTTGATCTAAAAATCTCAGTTATGAAATATGTTCCTGTTTTGAGACAAAACATCACTGTCTGCCTGTAAGCAGTGAGAAGAAGTTGTCGTGGAGCAGAGTTTTTTTGGTTTTCTTGGTGGGTTTTGTTTCTTTTTGTTACTCACCGTTCAACCACCAGATGGAGTCAGACTCACCGCCTCCTCTTCGGAGGTTGGTGCAATTACCATGCACACCGGTGTGTCATCACCTCATCAGGCCGTGAGTACAAGAGGAGCGGGCTGCCAGTTCTTCGACGCTAGAGTGTTAGCCAGCAATGATATTCTGAGCCCCCTAGAGCTAGTCTCTGTGTTTACTCTAAGAATATTTCTCCGAGTGACTCCTCTCATGTTTTTTCCCCGTCTTCAGGTGTTCCCTTTCGAGACGCCTTGGATCTCCCAAGACGATCAAGTCTGGTTTCCCTTCTGGACTTTCTCCCTCGTGACGCCGTGGACAGTACCCACTGGTTGCCCGAGTTCCGTCTTCTACTTCCCCCCGTTGGATCACAAGTCTTCCCTGGATTGCCTCCGGCTGGTTGCCGAACCGCTCCTCTGTCTCCGGCCTGCCCGCCATCCGCCGCGCCTCCACGGACTCACTGGATTGTTTCTCCGCTAAGAGCCTGGAACCTCGGACCCACAAGAGACTAAAAGACCCGAATCCACAGACTACTCCTCTCGGATCAAGTTTTCTCATCCACCCCAGGAGGATCGATCCATTGTTTCTATCATCACTCCTATTTCCCACCGTCTGTGAACTCACCCTTTCCCCCGCTGTCTCTCATAGAGTTCCGACTGCTCCAAGAGATTTCCCCCCCTTCCAATCCGGACCGACACCTGCAGTATATTTTGTGTATATTAATAAACTTTCTTTAACTGATTCCGTTTCTCCAGAGTGGTGTTCTGCATGTGGGCAAGGCAAATAGAACCCAGCATGACAGAAGTGGTATGTATGTAAAAAAAAAAAAACCTAAGGTCTTTTCATGGAATCGTTGTGTGCATTGATTCCCTGGTTCCAGTCAGACATTGTTGAGCCATTTAACAATTTGTACACATACTCCTAGAACTGGCATGATGAAGGTCTCTTACCCTTTCTTCAAACTGACGAGCCAAGGAGTCCTCGGCAAAAATGTGAAACTTGATCTTCTTCAAGCTGAATAGTAAGGCCGACTTGAGCATTGTGAGGGTCTCGTCCAGACGTTTCCCACAAGCCACCACAGCTAAGTGCATGACTTCCTCAGGCCGCCTGCGCCTGGTCACAGGTCGGATCACGTTGCCCAGAAATTTACTGGAATACACAAGAGAAAAAAAGCTTAAGAGATGAAACACAAATGAATGATCAGTACCATATAGAGGGGTGACATAATAACAATAATAATCCAGATATGAAGAAATTACTGCCAGAGTCCATTTGGGGTGTCAAGTTTTTAAACCTACATGTGTTTATAGATATCAGGAATGAGAAAGATGATCATTCTTGTGTTGGTTGTCGAATATTGTAGTTTATATTCTGCACGATTTTAATACTACTACACAAAATATATGGGCATAAAGCCATGTCTTTCTCTAAAAATATATTACAAAAGAAACCAAAGTTAGGTTGCAATTAGAAACCTACACTCAGTAAAATGAATTTAGATATTTGTAAAAACATAAGGCCTTGTTTGACATTTACTTCAGTCAATGTTATATTTTTTTAAAGTTAGAAATAAGAGTTTTCAATACCAAAATTTCTTTTCATGTTCATTTTAAACTGTCATCATTTTGGCACCATACATACGAAAGTATAGAATTCACAGTGTTTGTCTGCATCAGGATGGGGTTCCTTACTTTTGTCCAGATGTCTGAAACTATTCTATTGATTGGATAAACTGACACTCTAATAGGGATGCGCAATATGGACTTAAAATTATATTAAGATATCTTGAGGTATTTATTGCAACAATGACCAAAGTGAGGATAAAAAAAGTATTTACATCTTCCCTGCAGTCTTTTTTATGGCTCTTACTGCATACAAATACTGTTCTTAAAGACAAACCCAGCTTCAAAATAGGCAACTTTGGGACACAAGCTACATAAAGATTTTTGTGGCTAAACTACATAATAATTAGATTTTCTAATTTATTGATTTTTATTGATGCTCTCATGAACTAACATTGGAGAAAATAGTAAAATTAACAATGCCAACAATATTTTTGGTATTTGGATTTATCATACACCATTAATTGAAATTTATCATTGTCAGTATAAATCAAAATTCTTATCACGATGTGAAATTTTTCACATCAACAATAAATAATACAATAAATGCCCATCACTACACCCTAGCTTTTTGACTCAGCTCTTTCTTCACCAAGGCAGACCGTTGAAGCGCCCGCTTCACTGCAGACGCTGCGCCATCCATCTGTCAATCTCCTATTCCATTTTTCCCTCATTCGTGAGCAAGATCCCAAGATACTTAAACTCCTCCACTTGGGGCAGGACATCCGCCTCGATGAAGAGAAGGCATTCTATGCTTTTCCGGCTCAAGACCATGGCCTCGGATTTAGAGGCACTGATCCTCATCCCGGCCGCTTCACACTCAGACGCGAACCTCTCCAGTGAAAGCTGTAGATCACGACCTGATGAAGTCAGTAGGACCACGTCATCTGCAAAAAGCAGAGATGCGATCCTAAAGCCACCAAAACAGATTCCCTCCACACCTTGGCTGTGCCTAGAAATTCTGTCCATGAAAGTAATGAACAGAATCGGTGACAAAGGCCTTGGCAGAGTCCAACTCTCACCGGAAAGGAGCCCGATTTACTGCCGGCAATGCAGACCAGACTCTGACACTGGTCACACAGGGACCTAACAGCCCGTAAAGGGCCCACTGCCCCGTTTTCTCAGAGAACCCCCCACAGGGTTCCCCAAGGGACCCAGTCAAACGCCTTCTCCAAGTCCACAAAACACATGTAGACCAGTTAGGCAAACTCCCATGCACCCTCCTGGACCCTGCAGAGGGTGTAGAGCTGGTCCAGTGTTCTACGACCAGGACGAAAACCACACTGCTCTTCCTGAATCTGTAATTGGTCTTCATTTACTAGCTTTGTAAAAAACACAAACATCTCAAAAAGCTATAGAACCCCCCCCCCCCGCAATGCTCTTTTTTTCTTTGTATATGCAGTCATTTGTGTATGTATTTATATACACATGTTATTTACTGTTGTTGTATGTTTATTCTTATTACTTTATGTATTTTAATTTCCATTGTGTACTATGCTGGGACAAACAAAATATCTCCCTCTTAGAGAATCAATATTATTATCTAATTTTATCTTATATACACATTTATTTACTTTCTCTCTCTTTCTTGGGTTGCTTTGTTTATGTTTTGTGAACATGTTATCTGAATATTCTCTACTTCTGTATGTTAAATTGAAAAAATAGACAAATAAAGTTCTAAAAAAAAAAGAGAGACCAAACAGAAATGTGTCTTTGTTTGGTAAACGTGGCGTGCCGTGCACAGTGGACCATGTTGAAGGGCTGCTCCCCACATCTGGAAGCAGTCAACTGAAGCCATTGCAGTCGCCAGAGAGACAGCAGGACATGAGCTCTCTGTCTGCAAAGCAGTACCACAGCAAGGTTTATCAGATATGCAAAGAAAAGAAGGGAAAAATTTACAGGACGATTAACAATAATGTGGAAGAAAAACTGAGACATGCAGAGGAAACAACCAGAGCAACAGCTGTACCAAAGCACAACTTCAGGGCTTTTTAGCTATTAGAATGGAACTGGGTCATTTAATGGACTCTGAAGCTGCAGGAATCAAAGACGTTCTCTGAACATCTGAGGAAGGAACAAAGCAGAGTTCTTTCATACAAGTGATTCCCTAATCAATCGCCGTAGGAATGGAAGTGGCATTATTTGCCACTGGAAAGTCTGAATGAAGAACTGCTACTGTTTGCTGATATATATGCACAGTATTTTTTCACAGTACTGTTTCACTTTTCTGAGTTCAATAAAAATCAGATCAAGGTTGGGAACATATATTAAATAGCAAAAGTCTTGGAACTTCTTTGTTACAGCACAATTTCTTCTCTACTAATGTCAAAATCAGAATTGGTGGAAAGCAGCACATAATTGCCAATGTGGCGACCACAAAAGTGTGACATTTGTGTTTATGACTTTTAATTCTTAATGCAACTTTTGTAATTTATTTTGGAGAAGAGTTTTCCTATATTTTTATGTGCATTGTAATATTTACTCCACGCCAGTGTAGCAGAGTTAATTTTATTTATTTATTTTATTTTTCTTTATGAACCTTCTCAAAACTAATTTTCTTTGAATTGAC
>CAEFZX010000991.1:20303-106041 GCA_903066825.1 Alfaro cultratus | reverse complement strand
ATAAACTGTGTCATGAAAATACCACGTCACTGACTTTTCCTCGGGGAAAATAATAAAACAGCTGTTTATTCATTTTGGGAGTGAACGAGTTGTCAGAACGCTGGTTTGTAATCTATTAATAAAGTTTGACTGGCCTATCTGACTGTTTTGATGACATTCCCTTTAGCGCAGCTCCATCTAATGGATGCATAACGTAACTCCAGCCTCCACTGTAGCGTCTATTCTATGCACCTTATAATGCGGTGCGCCTTATATATGAAAAAAAAGTTTTAAAATAGGCCATTTATTGAAAGTGCTCCTTATAGTGCGGAAAATATGGTACGTACATATATATTTTTGCTTTTATTTTTAATTCAGTTTGGTCCTCCATAGAGAACAATCACTTCTGCATACTGCTTTAAAAACCTGGCATTTACCTTTGACCTGAGCAGAACATTGAAATCTCCTGCTGACCTGATGACAGTAAAGACATTTTAGGAGAATGTGGGAAATATGTCGTCACATCTTTTTCTAAATTCAGGTTTTAATATTTGTCTGATCAGGCTCTTGTGTCAAGGGTTCTACATCAGCTTGAGTGATCTTATTCATTACTGCCAGACGCCACCACAACTATTCACCCACTGATTATGTGCAACGTCTGTATTAAGGGACCTGAAAGCAAATGCAGAAATCAGCAAATATGCAGACTTCAGACAATGTGTGTTCACTGTCTGCCGCTGCAAAACGTAATTGAAAAGTGGCTTTGAGCAAACATTACTGGGGCGAATGTTAAAGAAATCCAGCCTTGTAGAAGCGTCTGGGTTCGTTTTTGCTCTGATTTTGTCTTTTTCTTTTTTACATAATAGTTTGATGTTACATTGTTTATCAAGTGAACTTTTGTTCAGTTTATTTACTTTACTGTTGAACTTTTCTCACTGCATCACCATCTGATTTAACACCAACCACGCTTCTTGAGCTTTTCACTTGAAATAAAACAAATAGAAAGGCATGTTTAAAAAAAAATTAAAAATTAAAAGGATGAAAGTTTTTAAGTATAACTTATTAAATAGATTCATTACACAGGGTGAAATATTTTATTTAATGACCCCTAAATTCAGTATCTCAGAAAATTAAAATATTACATAAGATCAAATATAAAAAGTCAGGCTTCTGAAAAGGTTTTCCATTCATATAAACTCGATACTTGGTTGCATGGATTATAAAACAATAGTTCAGTAATTTTTCTGCTTGGTTCAGGTATGAAACTTGTATCTGATTTGTTTTATAAATGTATTTTGCTTAAGAATCCTCTGAAGGCTGCAGTTATCCCTGTTACTGGTGCACCTTTTCCTGCCAGTTTGTCCTTCCACTCAACTTTCTATGAATATACTTGGATAAAAGGTTCTGTGCAATAATGTTTTGTGGATTATGACACTCATGAGTTTCACTTTATGAAACAATGTAAGTTTTTCCACAATATTCAAATTTATTTAGATGTAATTATTATTTTTTACATTGTTCGTAAACAATTAAATCTGGATTTTAAACCTGTATTCTGGTGTCTTAGCTCAGTTTGTGTTACAAAGCTTCCAGTTTTATTTCATACTCATTCGAAACCTAATTATTTGTGAAATATTGATCAATCATTTATTATTTTTTTTAACATTTATTGTAATTTCAGCATCGCTTCACTGTTTGTTTACTGGCAGGTTAAAGTTATGAAAATACAGCTGAGAGATGATGAGTGGAACTCAATAAAAATCAGAAGGAAATGTGATTAAAAAGCTGGATAAGATATATTAAAAGAAGCGATAAGGATTTCCTTATATATATGCATTTATACGGACGTGCTACTGACTGTGTGTATTTGGTTTTGTTTTGGAGATGCTCTATTTCACACAACTGAATTTTCATTAAAAGGAACAGATTTATGCATTCTACTAAAACTGATTAAATATTTAGCATCACATGACAAATGAACCCAAAATCTAACTGCTCTTATCTAATATTCCAAAATAAAACCCTGAAGTTTTGCAGCTGCTTAAAGAAAAGGATGAAGAATGTTTTTGATTTTACTTTTCTATTAAGATATAGTTTTGGGATTTTGAACCACCCAAGAGTTTTAAAATGCCAAACCTTTAAAAAAAACAACCTTTTTAAACATTTCTTTCATTTTATTGAGAGTCTAAGGAAGAAATTAAACCATGAAAACACTATTATTATTGAATTTGATTCAAGGAACATTTTTCTTGTTAATCTTGACATTCCAGTTGGCTGGCCTTGTAAGAATAAAGATAAAAATAAAAATGGTCTCTTGTATTTCGCTGAAATAAAGCGTAAAAAAGTGTTCACAAATATCCAGTATTAAGGATTTTAAAAAGTTTCTGTAAGTTCAGTTGTTCCTTCAGGAATTATCTGACACATGTATCATTTAGCTAAAACCATCATTTAAACAGAGATTACAAAGGATCTGATTCTGCAAATGTATCAGTCAGGAGAAGGATGAACAAATCTCAGTCCTATTGCTTATGTACTTAACTAATTACATTTACTTGTGTAACTTTTTGGAAAAAAATGTTTTAATAATAAGTGAATACTCTGCCAGTGGAATAAGATAAAACTTTATATTGTTGAACACGATAAAACCAACTTTCCAAGCTCAGAAATGTTTCATTTTTCTCAAGAGAATTTCTGACATTAAGCTCAAAATATCAGATTTTTTTCCCAGTAAATATTCTGTGTTTTAATCACAGAAATTTGCAAATTGTTTCTGGAAAATTTCTAGGATTATTCCAGAAATTTCTGAGATTCTTCCAGCAATTTTTTCAGCTTTCAAGCTCAGAAATTTACTTTTTCTAGGAAATGTCTGGAATGAATCTAAAAACGAACAAATCTTCAACTTTTTAAGCTCATAAGTTTTCATGTTTTTTTTTTTTTCTAGAAAATTTTCTGACATTAATCTAAACATTTCTAAAAAGAATTTTCTAGGAACTTTTCAACATTTTAAACTCAGAGATTTTCAAATTTTCTCTAGAAAATTTCAGTTTAATCTGAAAGCTTCAGTTTTTTTCTAGCAAATTTTTTGAGATTTTAAACTCTGAAATGTTCATATTTATTCAAGACAATTTTTTTCTAGAAAATATCCAGGACTAATGTGGCATTTCAAAAAATAAAAATTACGTAAAATTACTCCGTTTTTCTTTTTATAATGTCTGCAATACGCCGTCGTTTTGCACAGGTCACCCAAAGCCACTGCAATCCAATTACTTTGTTGATGAAGTTCATAAACAATCACAAATCTACATTAAGGAAATTCTGTTGGAGAGAACAGAGGAAGAGCTAACGGAGCAGTTTGTGCTCTGCAACTCGCCTGAAATGAGAATGTAGGAGGTTTGTGAGCTGGCTTTGATCTCGTCGAGTACCTCTGAGTGCAGATCAGCTTTCATCATTAAATCAGTCTCACCTACATTTCGCAGAGCCAAGAACAAAACAAAGTGCCAGGCATGTATGCAAATACGCTGTTTCATTCCTGATGCAACTGCTTAGATTCATGAGCAGAAGAGTCGGCTCTTGGAAATAATGTTTGTTTTTTTGCAGTATTCACAATTCTGAAGTTTGTTGGATCGAGGTTAACTTTTCCTGCTCAGCCTAACGGATGTTCTGTCCGTTTCCACGTGTCTGGATTATAGACTTTTATACTGTCAAACATTAAGCTGACGTCCTTGTCCAGAGTGGAGCAAAAAAAAAAGAAACAGCTTACTGTCTTTCTTCAGAGCGCTTCATTATGACTCACTGGTGTGAGGAAACAATAGTGGTGAACATGATTCATGACAAAATGGTGTGCAGAGATAATCCTGAACACCCTTGATTGAACTAAACTCTCAAACTCTAGTTTTTAAAGAAGCTGTGACAGTGATTGTTATTTTAGTTTATTAGGAATTCTCCAGTTTAAACATTAGCATGGGCAGCAAAGCAGGCTGGATTCACATGGTGGATATTTCCAACATTTTGTAACATTTAGTTTTTAAACATAATAAATACATGATAAATTGAGTAATTAAAACTGTCGTCTTTCAAGGGTAGTTTTGATTTGAATTGAAGTTAGTGCTTTAGCGTTAGCTTAAGCTAAATGTTGTTTTGTGAGATTCACCCTAGTGACTCTCACGTTCCTTTAGTTAGAAAGTATGTAAGTAAAATTTATAATTTAGATATGCTGTTTTGTTTATGTCCAACATTAATTTCGTGCCAAATTTATGTTTTGGGACTGAGACCAAGTCTGTTTTCAGTTTGGTATCCTTCGAGAAGGCGTTGGGAGATACTGGCAGGAGACCAAGATGTTTCTTCTGTGAGAAAGAATAGAAAAATTCTTTATGGTCTTTCGGAAAAGAAAAATGCTTCTGCTTCACAACTCTAGTCTTTACTCTCGACATGTGGAGAATACAGGACATTTCTGCCACACAAAGAAGAAAAAACTAGTAAATAGCTGAAATTCCTGCAGCTGCTTTAGCGTTACGCTGGTCAGGTTCCCTGACCAGTTTCATCTATTCAGAGATTTTTGGAGAAATGTGAAGTTTTTAGAAAATCAAACTAGAAGAGATTAACTTTACAAACAAGTAACCTGATAACAGATGTATGCAATGATATTGGTGGCTGGAACGGCTAATTGCACAAGATACAATATATTATTTATATGCAATTATGCAATTGTTTCTGCGTTGTTCCCTTTAAAAAGATTTGCATTTCAATGAATTGTACAGAATATGCAATATTAGAAGTGACCTATTAGGCTTCCTTGAAAGGTTTGGATACAAAACATTTTTTTCACAAAATCATTCTTATTCAATGAAATTTTATTCTGCTAATTTCTTTCTATTTTGAGCCGCTTTCAGAATGAGCCGTTTTACGGCCTCTTGTCACTTTAAATCCAAATCAGCAGCCGCTGGCTACGCCCCTTAACTCAACATTTATACTCTTGTGAAAATGGCTGCAAACAGATGTGCAATTATACAACTGTACATCTTTGAAAAGCAGAAGTACAGCCTCCTGCACAACCAACAGCAAGAGGTTTCTAAATAGTAAGTCAACAACAAAACACTTATCTTTTCCAGCAGCCATTGTGCAGTGCATACAGCAGTAAAACCAGCTGACCAAACATGCTGGAACTTTGCTTGGGTTGCTAGGTGACGGGTGGAACTCAGCTGGGGTTGCTAGATAACAGTCAGTGTCTGCTGATTTGTGACGTTACATTCCGGTGCTTTTGCTGTTTTTAGAATCAGCAGAGACTCAAATGAAAGTACAAAAACATGCAAAATGTGAATTTTGCACAATAGGTCCCCTGTAAATTTAGAAAAAATTTTGAAATGATTGTTTTTGAATCACAAAATTCTGATATTTTAACAGCGGTACCTGTGTTTATATATATATATGTAACTGTCCACTGTTTGCAAGGCGTCTTCATCATTCCTGCAGGTTGACTCACCGGTTCTGACGGGTCCAGTGTACACACTGACAGCCGGCTGCTGATGGTGTTGTGTTGCTGAGATTCTGCTGCTGTTACATCAACAAGATGTTATTAAAGAACCTCGGTCCACTTCAGCAATCAAAGTTCACACAAAGCACAAACATGTTCTTATTTACCTAATGTTAAAATACACCATTTAAAATCCGACATTTTAACTAAAAATCATTTTATTGTTGTAACTGCAGTAAGAGAACATATTGAACTGCAGCGTCTTACGGAGCGCTCACTAAACGTTTCCTGAAGCTATGCAAAAATGATAACTGCTCTTTCAAAATTACAGTAGCTTATATGACGATTTGATGAGTGGTCTAGCATGAAATTAGATCCTGCATGAGCCCTATAACTGCATTATTGAATTTCATCTGTGCAGTGATTTCTCTCACAAGGCCCCCAATGCTTGTGCACAGCCAGATGTGAGGGAAATGTAACTGATATGGAACAAGACTGCAGACAGAGATGAACAAATCTAATCTAGATCATAACCTAATGTATAACAGAGCCTTCACCACAGATGTATAGAAAGTATCCCCGGTGAGATGATGCCTTCAGCTCTAGGTCTTGTTTGCATGCCAGGTCCTCCTGCCTTTATTTTCATTGTGTTTTAATCTCCCCTCTGCACCATCTGCCACAGCGGCTCAGCGGGTGTGTTTGTCCACACCATTGGTCACTTTTGCTGCGAGAGCTCGGACTGTGGGGAGTGGTGTTAATGGCTGCGGATTGATGCGCGATGAGAGGCCATTTTATGGTAATGAAGTGTAACAGGCCCTTTCATATGTTCCACAGAACGACTTGTGGTAAATGCTAATGGCTAAATTTTGCTTAGACTAATGCATGAATCCATAACCGGCCTCCCACTGCAGCAACCAGAGACTATTGATCCACCTGTAACTTATACAAAGCAGCAATTATTTATATTTCCGATGAAAGACTTTAGTTCTCGGGAATTAGATGCAATAGATCCAATAAGACCCCAGGATAAAGTGACTGTATTTATGTAAGTTGTTGCACTATTAAAATGTAGAAAACAACAGAACTGTTTGGTTGTTCTGCAGGTTGAGGAAGTGGTAATGACTTTAAGTGACATACTATGCTTCTTTGAACAGACTAGGACAGGTCTATCTATGGTTTATACAAAACATGTCCATTACATTTTTTTTTATTTTGCAAAAATTACTTTTAGTGAGATTTGAGTCTGCTGAGTTCTGCCTATTTTTAGTTCCTCTTTTAGCGCCTCTTGTCACTTTAAATCCAAATATTGTGCTGCAACTTGTATGTGACAATGACTGCAAATAGATATACAATTATACAACTACACATATTTGAAAAGCAATAGCGGAGCCTCCTGCACAACCAACAGGAATGCAGCAACTGTTTTCAGGATGATAAGTCAAAAACAAAACACTTGTTTCTTCCAGCAGCCATTGTACAGCCGTAAAATCAGCCAACCACATGTGCTAAAGCTCCTCTTGGGTTGCTAGGTAAAAGTGTGGGCTTTGCTGGGGTTGCTAGGTAACAGGCAGCACCTGTTCATTCGTGATGTTACATTATGGAAGCTTTTTGAAACGGCTTCTTTTCCAGACACCAGAAAAAATAATTTTTGGCAATAAATTACATACACCTAGAAGACAGGCGCTGTCTAATGAAACAGATGTATTAGCACGGCAGCCATCTTGGAATCATCCCTCTCTCGCCTCAGTTGAACTGAGAACGCTGTTTTCCCAACTAAAATAATAAGAACTTCCCAAATTTTAATCGGATTTTCACACCGTTTTGTTTATTACAAACGGCAGAGATGCAGTTATAATACAAGACACTGTCACAGATTAAAAATACAAGCTTTCATGGTGAAATACTTTGTTTTATGCTCCTTGAGAAAGACAAACATATGGGATGACATATTTATAAATGAATAATGTTTCTACTTTTATAAAGAAACAAGTTCCATTGTATTTTATTCTCACACAGATCCCTGAGTTTTCCCTACACACCAACAACTATAATTTCTCCTTTGACCACCTTTCATTGTTCCCTCTGAGGGGATCATCAGCCCACCATTGTTTTGACTTGAAACAGATAGCAGCTCTGGACAAAGGATGAAGGTGAAGCAGCAAAAAAAAGAAATAAAAAAACCCACCTACTCTATGAGACGAGATGGGAAGTTGAAGACAGATGGGGTCACACCATCTCTAAACCTGACAATCTAACCCATCCTGTCAGGGTCCTCCAGCTTGAAAATGTTAGCCATAGAGACAACTCTGGCAACAAAATCCTTCCTTCTGGTTGCAACTTCCCATTGTCTCTTTAAATCTATGTTACTGGGAAACCTTCAAGATGGAAGAAAAACAAACAGCAAAAGCTAATGAGAGAGACAGTTCTTGACGTTGACATTTTGCTGACTGCCAAACAACCATAGCATAAGATTTACCTCCAACACTGCACAGTTATTATAACCATAGGCTGCACAAAATGCGGACACAGTTGCTTGCTATGTGTTTGGATCTAATGCGAGCCTAGAGTGAAGAGAGACCAATCCAATATGGCGGCAACATTTATAATGTCTGTGAGTTAAACGGATGTGATCAGGTCTAGGAAATATGCCAACTTTGTCGCCATAGTTAGCAACTCCTTAGACCCCACTGTGACTATTTTTTTCAGAAAAGCAACTAATTTAACAACTTTGTTCCTTTATTGGAGACTTTCACAGCAATATGGGAACGAACAAAATGCTCTACTGTAACTGTCCTGACTGTGTACAAAGTGAGTTCTGCCATGGCTAGCATAAAACGTTTCTGTTTGGTTTTGTGAAACAACAATTTGAGCTGATATCATTTTTGAAGATATTAATAAATGTTTCCAGAGGTCATCAAAGGTCAAACAGCCAGTTCACATTTACAAAATCAAACAAAATACGGTGTTATTCAACTGCGGTAGACCAGAGGTCACCAGAAATCAACTTATTCCTGCAACAAAAACGTATCTATCTTCATTATGCTATGTTGGCACTGCTAAAATATTTGTAGCACACTTGCTTAGCATTAAATGTTCTTGATTTTGTAAATGCGGACTGCTGCTTGACCTTTGCTGACCTCTGGAAACATTTGTCAATATCTTTAAAATGGTAGCGGCACAAACCTTTGACAACAATTTAATTTAAGGCAACTTAACTCAGGCCTGACATCGTCATCTAGAGCAAAGCGCTTACAGTCTGAGCAAAGACTAGATCCATCCCTCTCTGTTTCCACATTGCAAATGAATAACATGCAAAACTGAAAAACTGCTTTTGATCAATGCTTTCAGTATTTGCATTTCCAACTCCTAACTCCTGGCAGAGACTGAGATTGTTTTAGAACAGCTACAATAGCGCTGTAAGTAATAGAAAAATTGCAGAAAGGGAAAAATTCCCCAAAGTTTTTGCAATACATACAGGAAACTCTGACAAAACTAAAATCCATCTAATCTTATTCGACCTCAAATTTGTGTCTTTGGGGAAGATTTTTTTTCTTTTTACAAATTCTTTCATTTCTTTTGGCATTGGCTGCCATTCTTTCTTCGACACATATCACCTGCAGCAACAATGCCGTTGTTAATCCCATTTCCCAATTGTTGGAGGTGAAGCCGTAGATATTGGAAGAATAAGTGAATCGCATCCTTAGGCTTGCACACGCAGTTTCATACATCTTCTGTTACATCATAAAGCTCAGCCAATGCAGCGTGACCTTCTTATCAGCACCCTGCATTACATTGCAGTTGTGATCAAGAACCTGAAAATTAATCGGAGATGGTTATGACTATGATTATTATGATGGGATATAAGGTAAAAGCTTGCAGAATGACATTTGCTGAGGTGAAAGAATGACTTTATGTTTGATATAGACAGAATGAAGATGTTGTAAATGACAAACTGCAGCAACAGAAGGAAATTATAATAGCAAACAATGTGGGCGGACATGATTAACACTGAGCTGGAAAGAAGAAAAACAACAAACTATACTTCTTGTTGTATTACATTTTAATCTTTAAGTTGCTAATAAAAATAAAATATATTTTCCATACTGTTTTGTTTCATTCTGAACTATAACCTTTATCTAGCCTAATGTATGATGCCAATTATGGAGCCACTAACACCTCAGCGAATGTGTAGGTGTCTGTACTTCAGGGCAGTGCTGTAAATCCTCCACATGCATAGAAAAATCATTGTTCTCTGACAGCTCCAAAGTACTTTGAAACATTAAAGCTACTGAACATTAAATGGTGTTAAACCATTCTGGGATTTTAAAAATCTGAGCAGATATGTTCAGGAATGATTGTCATGATTTACATTTGTATTGCATTGTATTTATTTTATTATGCATCTCAGGGATTACGCAGAAGAAAATAAAGAAAGAAAATCAGTATAAAAAGAATGAAACAAAATTAGCACATGTCAGTTTAAGCCATTTTTGGTAATTCTAAGGAAAGAATATGAAAATGACTCCAAACAGACGCACAATCACATCTTTGTAATTGTGCATCTGTACATCTTTGAAAAGCAGGAGTGGAGGCTCCTGCACAACCAGCAAGAATGCAGCAAGTGGTTTCTGGATGGTAAATCAACAACTAAACACTTGTATTTTCCAGCAGCCATTGTACAGCGCATTAAGCCAGCTGACCAAATGTGCTGGAACTCATCTTGGGTTGCTAGGTATCGGGCTGCGATTGGCTGGTGTTGCTAGGTAACGGCACAGTGCCTGTAGATTTTGACTTAACAATTGGGAGGTTTTTGAAATAGATCATTTTCCAGACACCAAAAAACATTATTTCCAAAAAAAACATCTGGATGTTTCTTTAAAGTATTTGAGCTATTTTTTAGAAGCAGCGAAGACCCAAATGGAAGAACAAAAATGTGCAAAATGTGAGTTTTGCATGTTAAGGCCTCTTTAGCACAGTCCATACATTAACTCCCTAGTGTGAGACTTGACAATACAGAAGGGGCTCATGTCTGCCCAGGACTGGTTTCAAAACAATAAAACTAAGATACCAGGTTCAGAAATCAAACTGAGATACTGTGAAATGACATTTCTGCAAAACAAGATGGGGCCAAGATTTCTCCACAATGCTGTAAAAGACTCAGTGGCAGCTGTTGCATTTTACTCAGATTATCTTGGTGTGGTATTTAAATGTGTTTTATGATCTGAAACATTTATGTATGATAAAAAAGCAAAAAATAAACAAGATCTCAATACAGAAATGTTTATTGAACATCAAGATATGACGTCTTTGCGAACAGCAAGCATCTCGGTGGCACTTTATTTCCCGATTCATGAATAAACAATATCAGTTAAGAAATTACTTTTATTCAGACAACAAAATTTTATGGTTTTCCTCATAAAACATTGTTGGATTGTAACTCTTTCTGTCCGATACGAGTCTCAGAAGCACGGACCACCATCTTAAATCCCTAAATATGTCACAGTGTTATCAGGAGACTCTCCTCTGGGCCGCCCGGCTCTTTTAGCTCAGAAGAACGTAATCAATCTCCTTTTTCCTCTCCCTCTCCTTATGTGGCTAGTTTCCAGTCTGCCGTGCATCAGGAAGATATGAACGTGAATAAATCATTGAAGTGAATAAAGCCACATGATTTTTATGTTTTTTTCACTTTGACATGTTTAACTTATGTGCATAATTGTGTGCTCGGACTTATGGATGATAAGGAAACATTTTGAAGGTTGAGAGAGAAAAGAAGTTACCAGATGATCTGATAAAAACAACATTTGGTCCATGTTGACAACAAAAGTCAAGACGTTTCATTGTGGCATTTTAACGGCACTACATCTGCTCCCTTCTATTACGCCTCATATATGTCACAACTCTTAGCTCGCATTATAGTCTTTACCTGCCGTACCATTTGGCATTCAGCTTGACTGCTGCATATACCTCCCATCCTGAATGTTAAACAGGTTTGATGTGGAGCTTTTATTGTAAATAATTTGGCTCAAACTTCAGGGTCAGCCAACCAAAGAGCATCTACTTTCTCCTCATATGAAGACCTGCTGTTCCTCCAGCTGCCCGGCCGCCTGCGTTTGAAACGGGCGCCACCGGAGCAAACAGGAACACCTTCATTCTCAGAACAATCACCCCTCATCTGTGTGTGATAGTATATAGAGGTTATTGAGTTGGCTGATAAATCAGTCTTTCTTTGGAAGGAACCTTGGTCCAGGATGCAAAGTACATTATTAGAAAATAGGTCTCTTGTGACTCCTAACTGGAAAGATTTGGCTGGACATTTTCTAGGGTGCCTCTACATCTTTAAAGGGTTTTTGTTATGCAAAATAAATATTTTGGAGGTTTTTGTACTTCTATTTGGGTCTCAACTGCTTCTAAAAGAAGTCCAATCGCAAAACCCCATCGAAATGGCTTTTGGTGACAAGTTACAGTGTTTTGTACTCAAAATGTTTCAAACAACTCTTAAATGTTGATTCACTTTGAAGTTACCTACTGTACTTCACAAAACTGCAATGGAAACTGTTTTTATTTTGCATGTGATCAACAACCAGATGTTACTACTGGCGGAAACCACAAAGAAGATGACAGGAATTAGTAGAAAACTGATGGTGCAGCATGTTTTCTAATGACTCATTGCAT
This sequence comes from Alfaro cultratus, assembly GCA_903066825.1. Taxonomy (NCBI): domain Eukaryota; kingdom Metazoa; phylum Chordata; class Actinopteri; order Cyprinodontiformes; family Poeciliidae; genus Alfaro; species Alfaro cultratus. The sequence goes on along the minus strand of CAEFZX010000991.1, from coordinate 93,920 downwards.
AAACAAGGTTATTCATGTGATTTTATTGTATTTGGGAACATTGCAATTGCAAAATTGTATTTTTACAGCATTGTATATTGAAAGTTTTGCACAGATTTGTAATGAAAACGTAGCTACTGAGGAATCGCCTCATTGCCAATTCTCTGCAGAATTAAACCAGCCACTTTGGAGGATTATGCATCATGAATGTCCTATTTTAGGTAATTTCACAATATTTTTACCTGACTGATGTCCAAACTTTGACTAGGCCGCTCCAAAGCCTCCTCCCCCATTTGTTTCAGCCTTTTAGAATCTGACTTGAATCAGTGTGTCTACATAATCCAAGATATCTTTAATTTAAAGAGGATTATTTCTGTAAAATTCACATTTTACATATTTTTATTCTTCCGTTTGGGTTTTGACTGCTTATAAAAACAGTCCAATTACTTAAAAAATGTTTTTTGGTAATAAGTTCATATTTTTGGGTGTCTGGAAAATAAGTAGTTTCAAAAACTTGCCTAATGTAACGTCACAAGTCAGCAGGGACTGACCGTTACCTAGCAACCCCAGTGGAGTTCTGCCACTGGGGTTGGCAGAACTCCAGTGGCAGAACTCCACTGCCACTGGAGTTCTGCCAACCAGTGGCAGAACTGGAGTTCTGCACATGAACTCTGGGAGTAGGTACATACTCCCAGAGTAGTATGTACCTACTCTCCCAGACTAGGTACATACTCTGGGAGATGTACCTAGCAACCCAGGCAGAGTTCCAGCTCATTTGGTCAGCTGGTTTTACCACTGTATGCACTGTACAATGGCTGCTGGAAAAGACAAGTGTTTTGTTGTTGACTGACAAAACAGAAACCACTTGATGCATTCATATTAGTTGTGCGGGAGGCACTATTTTTGCTTTTCAAAGATGTACGGTTGTATAATTGCGCATCTGTTAACAGCCATTTTCACATGCAAGTGTAAATGTAGATGTGGGGTGTGCAAGGCCAACAGCAGCTTATTTGGACTTGAAGGGAACATGAAATGGCTCATAGGCAGAAATGACTAGCCAAAAATCTTATTTTCAAAGAATGTTTTTATACAAAAAATGCAATTAACATGATTTATATTACCCATTGTAATGAAGAGATCTTCATTACTGGGAATATTTTTATTTTAGTCACTTTATAGCACTTTTGCACTTGATTAACAAGCACTTTATTTAGCGCTGCACTTTAAGAACAGATTTGCACATGAATAACAATTTGCACACAATAAGTTTTAATTGTATTTACTGAGTATTTTAGTGATTAGCATGTAGCCTTTTGTTCTGGGCTCTGCACAGCTGCTCCTCATTGACGAGTGAGCTGGTTGCCTGTGAAGGGAGGATAATTGTTACTCAGAGCAATGAGCTACTGCTGGGTAAAACTGAGCAAATGCTTCTGCATAATCTGTTAAGTGGGGAGTGCTAATATGAAGTGACTCACCTGTCTTTTCTGTGTCCTCTCCAGGGTGTTTGGACAAATCCTACCCCGGGGGTCCACACACCATTTTATAGGTTCTGGGAGAGACCATTGAAAAGTGTGGGGGAGAATTGTTCATGGGTTTTTGTAGTGTTTCATTATGGTGTAATGATAAAACATAAAATATTTATAAAAAGTAAGTGGAAATGTTTTGTACATAGTAAAAGGTATTTTATCTAAATAGGTGGAGAGGTTTGGTCCGTCACAGCTGGGACTATTTAAGGCTGCAGTTTCACCTGTGAAATGAGTGATGATTGATGCTGTGTGAAGAATAAGTCACTGCTGTTTCCACCTGACTCTGCCTCAACTCTTCATCTGCACTGTAAAATCCAGCTGCAAAAAGCCGCCTTGTTACACCCATAAACCTATACTAACCTGTTCAACACAGCAAAATAAGCCATCTTTAACAGATGTGTGTTTTTCAGCTGAACTGTACGAGGTTAAAAGTGGAAAATCTTTGATTTGAAAACTGAAATGCTATTTTAACATGAGTGCACTCATTTGAAATCTACTGAAGCAACAAGTATTTTCAGTCCACCTAGTATTACCCCTCTAGTCGCTGCGTTTAATGAGTGTGCTTCTTAAAACATGAACTGAAGGCCAGAGCAGGCTGCATGCTCAATAAACACACATTGCATGATTAAAGCCTGGCAACAGAATACTAATAGTAAACATAATTAGGAAATTTAAGCCGAGTGTTGAGGAGGGAGTGGCCCGGTGGTGAGTCACTTACAGGTTTGTTAGCCTGACCTTGGGATGTCGGAACAATTAGGGACCTAAAATTAACTGGCAAGAAAATTCCAAGAAGATTAATTACCAAAACCACAGTAATACCAGCTGTTTTACACACAGTAGACACAGCTCACTTACACGGTTCATACTTCCAGTTAATTCACTGTAAGCTGCCGTCTGGATCTCCCAGGACAATTTTTATTTTTTTGCAGTATCTGTTATTTTCTCGCCAACAGCTGCAGATAGCCCCTGCTCCAGGCCACGGGGGGGAAGCAATCACACCCTACAGCGCAGCATTCCCTCCACAACAATGCTGGACCACGAAGATTTGGGACATTTTTTTCTTTTTATTTTTTTTTGAGTTGCAGAGATTACTCCACCTCTGATGGCCTTGCAAAGCCAGCATTTATGATGTTGTGGGGGTGGAAAAGCCCTTCCTTGCTGTGGTGCTGGATCGGGCTCCACGACGTGCCTTTGGAAGACATCTGCCTCAAATCAGAGCTATCGGCAGATCGCAGGCTGACGGCTACGACGGCGTGAGACAATCACAGCTGGGAAATGAAAAGTGCTGTGAGGCAAACAAACTCCATTAAGATACACAGCAGCATGAAGTACTCGATGGACACAGATGTCAGAAAATATTGATTCAGATGGTCAGTTTTAGCCTCTTTTTTTACAGTGCTATAGCTTCAGGAATAATCCCCCTTTAAAAAGAAAAGCCTCAATCCCTGAGCTAATTCAAAATGATGAAAATAGATTCGCTAATCTGAACCATTTTGTTGATTGTTGAGAAACTCTTTACTCCATTTTTCACAGAAGAAAAAGAGTGAAGTCAAAATTTATCTTGTGGAAAATGATGCAATAAAGCAAATATTGACAACTACCATACAATGCAGTTTTGCAGCCAGAAAAGCTGGTGAAACAACAGCAGACTCAAAATACAGTTCCTCTCAAAAATATCTGGAGTTTATATGATAAACCAGCACATTAAGTAAGAAAAATGCAATATTTAATGTTTTCTTTGTTTGTTTTTTTTTAAGTCCAAAAGCTGTGGTGTGCATGTAGGCTGAGGACATTTATATTGCATTATGCTCTTCTTTCCTGTCAATCATGCTTGTGTACGCGCTGGACACACCCTTCCTCTTGCTGACATAGCCTGTCATGAATCCTAAAGATAGTTAGCAAGGCCATTAGTGACGGCAGATGAACGATAAGCTGTTTCTCAACTATTAGCTCTTTTAGCAGCCCGCACACAGGCATAATTGACATCGCCGAGACCCTCTTCCTGTCTCTGCTTGGTTGTTTTTGACTGGGAGTTGTGCATTTCTGCAAATGGTATTACAATCTATGATTTCTTTCACAGATTGTATCATGTTATACTTTCACAACAAAGTGACAGTTTTCAGAAATATGTAAAAAACATTTTTAGAAATTCTTAATCAACACCGTACATTTTGTTGCTGTACAGTGACAAAATGTGATTAACTACTGGCTGTGTGAATACCTCACCCCTTCACGCAGATTTGAACCCAACATCTGTGAAAAGATTTGCACCCATTGATTAGCCAGCAGACAAACTCAGCCAGATTCAGCTGACTGGCAAAGAGACGGGTCGCGTGTCAGACTCCGTGTCTCTCACAGTCAACAAGCTGGAGCTGCAGGAGGTTCGCTGCATGTGTGAAGAAATGTTTACTGTCATCTTGCGTCCATGCAGGTTTGGTTTGTCAAGCTGGGGGTAAGTTTTCAAGCCTGAACTGTCGACCTCAGCCTGAACCAGCATCCTACTGTACTGCTCAGTTGGATAATTGTTTTTCTGTTTGTCTGTTTGCAGAAGAAACAGAAACAGGACCACTGTAAATAAAATAAAAAATAAAAAAAAAATCTGACTTTTGTAGATTAAAGTCATAATTTAGGGGAAAAAAGTCTGAATTTGTAAAATGAAATAGAAGAAAGTCTGATGCAGAGTTAAGAAATAAAATAATTCAAGATATGCACCACGTTCTATTCAATTAAAACAAAAATAAAAAACTTGCTTGAACAATAGGAATCCTTTAGTCAAATTGACATTTTAATATGAAATTCAAATTTCTACACTTCAGCAGCCTCTGTGCAGGCACTTTGTCGGTAAATATATTCTAATTTATAGAATACAACTGTAAATGTTAATGTGAGATGGAGATTATTAATAATAATAATTATTATTATTTATTACGATAACCACGATGCAGAGGAGTGCTGTAGTTTCCGCCGTTGCTAAGCAACGTATGAAACATCTTACATTCATTTAAATCGGTTACATGCTAACTGTCTGAAGATGTTCGAGGTATTTTCTCCTTTTATTGTAATTACATTTCTGATCATGTTGCAACTGGCCTTAGTATCATCTATTTTGTGTGAAATATAGACATATTTTGGAGCGCTTCTGCCTCGACGCCATCTTGGTTATTTTCTACAGCAAAATACGTCATCACGCAACTACGTCACATATTACGGGAACTGATCAGTGGAATCGCAGCTTTATAATCCCAAGTAATTGAACAATTAAGAACCTGTTTTTGATTAAAAATCCCTAGTCTGATGCCAGAGAAGTAAGACAGAAATATTGTTTTAAAAGAAAAAAGTCGAATGACTGGTTAATTTTGAATGATCAGGTGTGGCTCCTTCCTTTTGGAAACATCTTCGTCTGCAGACAAACCCAGTGGAAACACATCAAAAGAGTTTTTGGGGTGAATAAAGCAGGTGAGCTCTACTATTTCTGTATAACATCCAGCCAGAATCATATCAGAGTCATGTTGATGGCTACAAAAATCATATTTTTTGTTTAATTTGCTAAGGTATTAGCTAAAATAAAGCCAATTAAAGTTGCAAGCAACCTCGGGCGGCCCTCGCAGCCAAGCGCCACTCCGGCCTATCAGCCACCGCGGGAGTTCCAGCACCGCCGCCTGCCACCGCAGAAGCTCTCATGCATTTTCTGCGCGTTATGCACCGACGCGTTCGGCAGCGCTTCCCGACAACGCACGAAAAATCTGGTGCAGATCAGGCAATGTAGCAAGGAGATAAAGCTGATGGATTAACCTAGGAGGAGCAGCGGAGTCAAATTACATTTCAATGGTGTTGAGCTTTTTAGTGTTGAACAAAGGTCATACATATCCAGTTTGGTGCAAATCAGATGCTCCATGTGTGATTTAGAGACAACTGCATTAATATGGCTGCTGAGCAGCAGTGGTGAGCATTACTGCTGAGCATTACTGCTGAGCATTACTGCTGAGCATTACTGCTGAGCAGCAGTGCTGAGCAGCAGTGCTGAGCAGCAGTACTGAGCAGCAGTTCTGCCTGGCTTTGGAACAGAAAACTATCCGGTGTAACTCGTAACAACTAATGAACGTGTAACTGGCCTCGGTTAGAGTTCGATCAAATGCGAGGGCTGTAAACGGCAAAAACCTGGTCAAAATCAGACCTTCAATCCAAAATGGCCGACTTTCTGTGATACTTGCGCTATGAAATTTATTGTAAATTCTGAGCGTCTTGGGGAGCTGTACAAGTGCACCAAATTTCATGTCTCTAGGATGAAGTAAAGGAATAGGAAAGGGTCCTTTGAAAATTGCTAGGTGGCGCCGTTGAGCCGTTTCGTTAGCGATTTTTGCAACAACCTTAAAATACGGAAATCTTTAACAGCCTTGACACGTCCGCCAAGTTTGGTGAGTTTTTGAATATGATAAAGCCCCCAAAAAGGCAATTTATTTGGGTGGAAGAATAATAATAATAATAAACAGTACAGATACAATAGGCCTTCGCAGCGCTTAGCTGCTCGGGCCTAATAATAAACAGCACAGATACAATAGGCCTTCACAGCGCTTAGCTGCTCAGGCCTAATAAGAAGAAACAGTATGAAAACAATAGGCCTTCGCAGCGCTTTGCTGCTCGGGCCTAATAAACAATACAGATACAATAGGCCTTCGCAGCGCTTAGCTGCTCGGGCCTAATAAACAGTACAAAAACAATAGGCCCTCGCAGCGCTTAGCTGTTCAGGTCTAATAAGAAGAAACAATATGAAAACAATAGGCCTTCGCAGCGCTTTGCTGCTCGGGCCTAATAAGAAGAAACAGTATGAAAACAATAGGCCTTCGCAGCGCTTAGCTGCTCGGGCCTAATAAGAAGAAACAGTATGAAAACAATAGGCCTTCGCAGCGCTTTGCTGCTCGGGCCTAATAATAAACAGTACAGACACAATAGGCCTTCGCAGCGCTTAGCTGCTCAGGCCTAATAAGAAGAAACAGTATGAAAACAATAGGCCTTCGCAGCGCTTTGCTGCTCGGGCCTAATAATAAACAGTACAGACACAATAGGCCTTCGCAGCGCTTAGCTGCTCGGGCCTAATAAACAGTACAAAAACATTAGGCCTTCGCAGCGCTTAGCTTCTCGGGCCTAATAAACAATACAGATACAATAGGCCTTTGCAGCGCTTAGCTGCTCGGGCCTAATAAGAAGAAACAGTATGAAAACAATAGGCCCTCGCAGCGCTTAGCTGCTCGGGCCTAACTACATGTAGCTAAAATAGCTAATCATTAGCGAGGGCTATGTGTGTATGATTCGATACTTTTCCATCCATCCATTTTCTGTACACCCTTGTCCCTACTGGGGTCAGGACGGGTGCTGGTGCTTATCTCCAGTGAACGTTGATTCTTTTGAAGGAGAGAAAATCAACAGCAAGCCTAAACTAATGCACCCAGTTTTTGTTTTTTTAAATATGGTTCAAGTTTCATGTTGTATAATCAGTGCACTCATTTGTAAATAAATCATTAAATCCACTAAAAATAATTATATTTATGCCTGTAGAGAGTCTGTGCAAACTTCTGACCCCAACTCTAAGCACCATCAAAAACAGTTTTAATTGGCTGATTTTCACAGTAGTGTGTATTTTACACTATAACGTTAGATAATGGTCCACTTTACACATCAAATGCATATTTTCTGCCCAGTAAAATGACAGATTTACGGGCATATAGGGATAATACAGAAAGATAAAAAACCCCAAAACAAATCTAAAATTATGGTTTCTCTACAGCAGAGGGTACAGACATGGACCACTTGGCTCACTGCCCAGGGGGGCATAATCAAGGAGGCAGCCTGAATATTCAGTTAATTTTAAATGAGAACAGCCCTGTGGAAAATGTATTTAACTGCAAAAATTGAAGCACTGTATTACTGTTTTCTGAGGGAATCTGAAAACAATTCGATAATTTCTAGTTCAGAATCTGAAGCACTTAAATCAAATCTAACCTAGATCAATCAACAATGACTACCACTGGGTTTAGCTGTCGACATAATGCACTAAATCTAAAAATATACCTGTATGTGAGACATGTAAAAGAAAAAGGAACGCAGAGCTTTGTTACTAATGATCAACACTGAATTAGATAAGGTCGGGAAAAAGTTTGAATTAAAAAAAAAAGCGAGGAAGAGGAATGTTGGTAAGTTATGCTAGCTTGACTTTGACAATCTTAACATTTAGTTGTGCTGTGGAATTCTGTGTGTTTTGGTTCAGGTAAAAAAAAAAACAGTAACTCTGATACGTCATCAGTAGAGCTGTGGTAGATTAAATTAGCTAATCTACCACAGTGATTAATAATCGCAAAATGAACATCAAACTTGAAAACGTAAAACTGTAACATACTGAATATTCTGTTCTGTGTGAGAAATGTTTGTGTGTTTTTTGGTGGTTAATTATGATACATTAGGGGCGTTATTGACAGCCAGTTGCTATGGAAACAAATCTGTTTGTAATGTAGAAGACACAGAACAAGAACAAAGTAGAATACGAGTGGTTTTGAGTTATTGTTCAATGTTTTCCTGTGTTAATCTTCCATTTGTTGTGGCACACTGTACTACATTAATAATACCACCATCTACAGCTACCTACATCTCTGCGATAGAACTATTTTGTCTCATTAAACAAAATCGTTGAAGCGCGGCAGATATGGATGGCAAGTGAAAGAATCGTCTTTTTGCCCTCCAATGTTGTGCGCATTTGCAAAATTTCCGGATGTAAACAATAACATGCAAAGGGTCGCTATTCTGGAGTACACAAAAGTAATACAACTGTCAACTGGAAGGTAAAATACTGAGTAATCAACTATGTTCATATGTTTTTTTGTGTTCCTCTCATAGTTCCTAAATGTGTACCGAAGGACACGTCTGAAAATCAAATCAAAACAAACCCCACCAGGTAAAATTATCACATTTCGCTCTCTCTCTTTGTTGTAGCCATGTTGTTTTTTCTATGCCAGGGAGTAAAAGTGACATACAGTATCCTTCTGCTCCAGCTGGCTGGCTGCCCAGCGGGCCCAGACGTCCTCTGTGATTAGTCAAAAGCGAGAAATGCAATTAAAATGGCAGGTAGCTGCTTCTTCTCGTTTCTCAAACGGGAAAGAGATGTGAGGTGTCACAGGCTGTGACGCATCCGCCGCTGCAGAGTTTCTGTCTCAGCAGGGTTAGGGGAGCCGCGCTTCAGGAGAGCTGCGCCGTGTTTACGCTCATTTCGGCTGGGGGGAGGGAGAACTCCTTGTTATCTCATCTACAAGTCAACTAGGATGATTAAACCCAGGACCAATGAGGGTTTTATGAAGCTCGCAGTGGATAACAGTTAGATGGAACAGTTACCAGCCATTAGCCCAGTACCAAATGAGATTTGGTAATGACTTGACTTTACCCTTACTGAACACAAGATTACAGTGCTTGAAAACAAGAATAAGAATCAGCTTTTTTTGCAGAGTTATGCTCTAAAATAAGACATTTTCTTTTTATTTCTTGTAAATACAGGGCATATGAAGGTTTCCAAACTCACACTTAAGGCTATTTTCACAACTGGTAATACGGTAGATTGAGTTTGATTGGGAACAAAATTGCAAAATTTGTTACATTTTCAGATGCTGTGGTTCTCTTTCACACTGCACTGTGTCAAACAAACCTTTTGTAAAACCTGTTCCCCTCCTCGCCTGTGGGGGCACCGCAGCAAGAACTATTGAAGGAAACTGTCATGATGGGATCTATTTTCTTCACCCACATGCGGAACAACCAAAATGTTAAATGTTAAATGATGTTTATTTAAACAATATGCGTTGGGAGAATATGATCCCTGGGACAGGCTCACGGAGCCGTCTGCTCACTAAGGGACAGCAAAAAGAGAAGGTGAGTTTGTGGTAGTCGGAAATGGGAACTGTGAGATCAATTAGACTGGTCTTACTTATAAAGATGATGATATTCGTCAGAGAGAGGTGAGGCTGCGGGTTCGGGGCTTTTGTCACCTTGTGTGTGATCCAGGTTCCAGAGGGGAGGCTTGGTGCAGCGGTTTCCACGTGAAGATGTGGAGGCTGCGGTGGAGGGCGGACAGGTAAGTTCAGGCGTGAAGGAAAACGGAGGAGCGATCCGACTGCCAGCCGGGGAATCCAGGAACTGCTTGTGATCAAACTGAGGAGGTGAAGGTGGGAGTCGGGCAACCAGTGGGTAAAGATCTACGGCGTCACGAGGGGAGTGAATCCAGAAAACCAGAATAAGGTCTTCACAAGGAGGAACCATGATGTCACGAGGAAACAACTGAGAGAGGGAAGGCAACAAGAGAAATTACTAGGAGTCACATCTCAGGAGAAACCCAGAGAGTTAAGTCAGGGGGGCTCAGAGTACCGTTACTGGCAAACACTCAGGCGATGAAATGCTGGCAGTCTGCTCCTCTTGAGTTCCAGGAATAATGAGATAATGAAACACAGGTGTGCTAAACCGTGGGCCCGACCCACCAGGACGGTGGCCTCTGACGCCATCTGGTGTATGAAATGTGAAGCACCAGGCGAACAGGAAAAAACAAAAAACCCACAAAGAAGACCAAAACCCCTGTGCCCAACAGAAACGACACACAAATCTCAAAAGAAGACCCTTCATTCTTCACAAAATGTAAAACAAATGGATTTGCGTCAAATTTTAACAGTTGTAGGATTTATCTTGTTGGTTAAAGACCATGAGTCATTTCTCTTTCTTTCGCTAGACACTTGCATTTATGTTAGTTGTATTTACCCAGAATGCCCTGTGCTCTAGTCCACTTTCTGCTTTTGGAGTAAGACAGTGTCATTGACCATTGGAAATTAACTATCATTATCAGCTAATTTTAAATGTTCTGCATCTTAATTTTTTGGTAATTCAGTCAATTTATCTCAAAAGCGAAGAACAGATGACTCCAAATACAAAATAAACATTGTATTAATCTGAAACTTTTCTACGCTCCAGTGAAAACTTGCTCCACCAATTTGTATACACAAAGAAACATCTGATCTTATGAAATCATCATAAAATGTGGTAAGCACAATGGCAAAAATGGTTTTAAAATGATCAAAATAAGCAAATCCAACTTTCTGTAGCCTAATTATCCATTGATGGACTTGGACCAACTTCATACCTATCTGTTCCTTCACTGTTAAGAATGTCCTATGAGGTTACAACCTGTTGAAGGCAGTGTCTGCAGAACAGCATGAACATCACATCCATGTTGTGCTAATTTGACAAGACAGCAGCATCCGTCACCATAACCTCCCATCAAGTTCCCCATTGACAAGAGGAGGAAGCGGGCCGGTGTTGTTGCAATGCATTATCAATGGTGAGCTGAAATCAATGCCGACATCCCTCAAGCTGGTAAATGACGTTCTGGTTGACAGAGCTGCACTTGGGGGCTCATATCTATAACCAGCGAAAGCTGTCATTCCTTATCTGGGAACCAGAGCCATCCATTAAACCGCTCAACCTCTTCACCTAATTTAAAGGCGGTTTGCCTTATGAGTGTGCTGACTTTGGGTTTTGTACACAACCGCATCCTTTAATCGAAGTCTGTCTTTAGGTGTTGTGATAAATAAATAAATAGAAATAGAGAAGAGAAAGGAAGGTCTTTAAGGTAAACTATTATGCTTCCTTGAACAGGTTACAAAACATATGTATTAAATGTTTTGCACAAAAATTTCTTAGATGATGAGATTTTAATCCTCTCAGTTCTGTCTACTTTGCACAATGGCAAATTAGGACTATTGTGGATATTTATATACTTTTTATATATATAAAAAGGGGTAAATTCCCACCAAAGATTTTAAGATTTATGTCAGAAATATTCAAGAAAACCTTGGAAATTTCTGAGCTTTTAAAATCGCAAATTTTCAACTTTTCAAATTCAGAAATTTCAGGAAGTTTTTTTCTGTAATATTTCTGAGATTAATCTTTAGATTTCTGAGTTTTTTGTGTAAATTTACTCTTTTTTTTTTTTTGTTCTATAATTTGCCCTAATATGACGTTGTAATTCTGAGCTTCTTTCAGAACGAACTGTTTTAGGGCATCTTGTCACCTTAAACCCAGAGAAGCTGCTGCTGGCCACGCCCCCCAAATCAACGTTTACACTCAAATGTGAAAATGGTTACAGACAAATGCGCAATTATACAACTGTACATCTTTGAAAAACAGAAGTGGAGCCTAGTGCACAATCAACAAGAATGCAGCATGTGGATTTTTGATGATATTTTCTCCACGGTTCAATAAATACCACAAAATTTGAAACTATAGTTACTGTGTTTAGTGGTACAAATCTCTGTTCTTTATGATATTGATGTCCTAAACAAGTGGGATAATCTTACAAATTGGAATGTTTTTTAAGAACATTATTTGTGTTTGTGGGACTATAATTGGTGTGACACCCAGTCATGGTTATACAGTTACCCAAAAACCAAGTAAATAATTCTTTTTCACTTTTATTGTTATCACAATGCTACTGCAACACATCGTGATAAATCTTGAAATCCATATCGACCACCTCTGATAAGTCAACAACAAAACACTTGTCTTTTCCAGCAGCCATTGTACAGCACATACATCAGTAAAACCAGCTGACCAAATGTGCTGGAGCTTAGCTTGGATTGCTAGGAACGTGGACTTTGCTGGGGTTGCTAGGTGATGGGCAGCGCCTGCTAATTTGTGTCTTTAACTTATTTTTCAAAAAACCACCAGGTGTTTTTTTGAAGGGTTCGGGTTGTTTTTAGAAGCAGTTGATACTCAGATGGAAGCACAAAAATATGCAAAATGTGAATTTTATATATAATAACCTTGTATTTGTTTACCCAGAACATTTATTGCTTTTCTATCCCCATTAATTTCAGCTTTCTTAGTGTGAGTACTTTAAAGCGCCATTCTTTGCTTCTACAATAATCCATTTCATTTTCTCATGAGAATCAATACTTCATCTCATCTTTGCTGATGCAAAGTGATTAAAGCATCACAAGCAAAATTGTTGAACCATGTCACTCTCTTAGCTCCTCTTCTAAATCCTAAATGCATACGAGCTTTTTTCACTTAAATATAAACCGGATTTATTTTGTTTTCAGCAGCAGACAGTTTTATACCTAAAGTATAGAGTTTTATACAAAGAACCCAGTGAGAAAGTAATTTTGCTGTATTTGTACAAATAGTTTTAACCTTGTAATTTCCTGTTACTTTAAAGATGTGACTTTCAAAATTAGATGCAGTTTAATCAAACCACCAGCTAAATTAGTTAAAATGTAATTAACTAGAGAATTGTGCAGTTAAAACATTTAATTACTCAACTTCTTTGATTAAACTTTGTAGAAAAGTTTCTACGTAATACAAGGTTAACTCTGATGAAATTTTTTATCTTTTATGTTCTAACATACTATAGAAGTAGAAAGGCGTTTCATTTGTTTAAAAAATTATGGTAAGAATATATATGAAAAACAGGTACATTGTGTTTAATATATGCAGAATTTTAGATATTAGTTTTTACATTATTGTTAAATTGACTATGATCAGTTTATAACAGGCAGGCAGTTAAATTATCTAGTTTTATTATGTTTTTTTTTTTACTTTTCTACCTTCTCTTTTACAGATTATCTTCAGCTATCGCTGATATTAACTTAATGTTTTAATTTATTTTATTTATAGGAGCTACATTCAGCTTTGTCTTTCTGCTTCACAATCAACTCTTCCTACTGGCGGCTGCTAGCTGAGTAACTGTTGGTAATGACTTTATGTTTTCAATCTGCAGCTTTTACACTCGATTTGGAGTCGATGGGAAGAAATTCCCATCTTAGTGAGCAGCTGGTTGACCACATGGCTGGGTGTGATGCTGCTTTATTTGGACTGTGATTGGTTGAAAAATTAAACACAATAAAACAAGAAAAAGAAATATGTCATGGCTTGCTACAGCCAAAAAAAGTGAACTACGGTCCACCTGCAAATGTGGTTTGAATGTCTATGTGAACACCAAGTGGACCGGAAAACACTCCAGAAGCAGGAAGTGGACTGTAGCGCAGGGCATTCTGGGTAATTACAACCAAAACAAACACGGTAGTCTAGTGCTAGCTGTAGAAATGGCTCTTGGTCAACTGCTAAACTTTGACACTACTCCAGTTTTGTTTACATTTCGTAAAGAAGGAAGTTGAGTTCAGTGTCTTCTTCTGAGTTTCTAGAATCGTTTTCTTCAGTGCTTCTTGGTGCAGCGCCACCACAGGCGAGGAGGGGAACAAGTTTTTCAAAAGCTTTGCTTCGTTTAAAACTGTGCAGTGAAAGAGAACCACAGCAGCTGAAAATGTAACAAATGTTGCAATTTTATGCACTGGATTATCAGGTGAGAAAAAAAAGACTGATTTGGCCAGATTAAGAGATTAGTTAAACCTCTGTTTTGTGAATAAGATAAAACTGTTACAGATTATGGACCATGAGGTTTAAAAAAAAGAAAGAGAAAAACTACTTCAAAATCTGGAGTAACAATGTTGCAATCATGTGATCTTATCCTGATAGGTCTGTTAGTTTAGTCTGATTTATTCCTCACCAGGAATTGAGTTTTAGATGACATTTAACAGAACATTTTAAATGCCATTTCTTGTTTATTTATTGTGGATAGTATATGAATGTCAGTATTGATAATAGAAACAACAGGTTGTTGTATCATGTCCTGTATGTTTTACATCAATGTACTCTGTATGAATCTCTTTAGGTGACCCATCATCCACACAATTTTTCCAGAATTGAAATAGAAATATCCTTTCTTTGTCCCACATTCGGGAAATTCAGGAATTCATAGGAATGTTTCCTCTGAAAGCAGCTCATCTTTTACTGATTTAAACATTTCAGTCATTCAGAAATCCCCAGCACATCGTGATGGTTAAAAAAAATGGGACATTGTTCATTCTATTGTTTTTCTTTCATTTATCCTTTCTCTAGTGACACTGTTTTTATTAGTTGGCTTTTCTCTGTACTATCTTGGTATTGTCATGCGGCCAAACTGTAATTTAACTTCTAAATTTAATTTGCATTTCAGATGCATAACAATCCCCTCCTCCGCCACTCCGTGTCTCATTAGTGGTCTCTGTTGAATAAACTCCGAAGTTGCTTCATTAACATAGGTTGCTTCCTGGGAGTTTTTTTTGCACGCCATGTTTGTGCTGCTTCTCTGATGTTACACAAAATTGCTGCTGCATAAGGTAAAATATTTTCTGCGCATGTCATTTATTCTCTACTGGGAGAAAATTCAACACATGAGCTGTAAACAGTCTGGTAACAGGAATATGTTTTGATTTTTGCAACCGTATGTTTTTACCCTGAAATAACGGTAATTAGGGTAAAATTAGGCATGCACCAATCAATACACTGGAAAACGGCTGATCAATCACTGAAATATCTGACTTTTTCTCTCCTTTCAGCGAATGGACCTTAACTAATCTGCATGTCTTCAGCAGGAAAGGCTTGAGTAACAAGGAAAAACTCAGTTTGCCAGTTTTGAAGCCGAAGGAAAAGATGTAAGAGGTAAAGAAATGCACTGAGGTTTTCACGTTACCACGAACATTAAAGGGAAAAATTCACATTTTTTACATTTTTGTATTTCCATTTGAGTCTCAACTGATTCTAAAAACAGTTCATGTGCTTTAAAACAAAACGCATAGGTGTTTGTTTTTTTTTCGGCAATAAGTACAGTTTTATTTTTTGCCATTTCAAAAACTTCCGGAATGTAACATCAGAAATCAGCAGGCACTACCCGTTGCCTAGCAACCCGAGCAAAGCCCAGCCCGTTACCTAGCAACCCAAACTCAATCCGGCACGTTTAGTCAGCTGGTTTTATGACTTTTTTAAAAAAGCATTAGTTCTACTAGAAGATTATTTTTTACTATAACAAATGTTCCCATAAAGAAAATAATCTACCAGTTGAACTCACACTTTTTAAAAATTCAATATTAAGGAATTATTGACTTAAAACAAGCTCTTATATCTTGCTGAAAAAGTGCCTGTAGGTTAGTTTTCTTTTATTAAAGTATACCATAATATTTGCACTAGAAACTAGACCGACTTGGTAAGATGTTTTTGTTATTGCAGCGCATCCAAATAAAAATCTGTAGAAAAACAACAGGCTTGAGAAGTCAGGTAATTAGTTGTTATGAGTTCATGTGTGTTTCATATGATCTCAGTGTAAATGCAGCTGTTGTGAAGGCTTCAGAGATTTGTTAGATACTATTAGTGAACAATCAGACAGATCAGTGAGATGGTTTGAACATCTCACACAGCTCTGTTCAGTCCATTTACTGAAAATAGAGAAAGAATGGCACAAGTGTTGATCCTCCAAAGTTAACAATTGAATAACCAAGAAACGAAGATTCTGTCAACAGGACAACTATTAGACATGCATGCCACAAATCTGGCTATTATGCTAGAGGACGTCCTTAAAAACTCCTAGCTTAAAGACGGCACTCTGGTCAATTGGGACCGAAACTGAACTTTTCTGACCTACATCTAAATCCAAACAGCCAAACTGAACAATTTACAGGTCTAGGTTCAGAAAGCAGGCTGCTTATATCTCTGCAAAATCCACACATACAAACTGTTCAGACCTTTGCCTTCAGGGAAGAAAGAGGGAAAATAAAAAAAATCTTCAAATCTTTTCACTTACAGGCAGATTTAATGGTGTATTTGGCACATGCTAAATTAGCCAGTGCTAAATTTGATAGCACCGGCTATCAAATTTAAGAAGTATCTATATAAGTGCTGTTATTTTTATTCCAGGTGAGGTAAACTTGAAATAGGTATGATCATTTTACTTCACATTTGAGCGGATTTCATACCTGATGAACTGCTTTTCTTTCCAAATGAAAAAAATAAATTCTAAATAAAATTTAAAAATACAAAAAGTTTTACTTTATGACAAATGAGAAATATCTAACTTTTAAGGCAGAATAAATTCCAGACTTCCAGAGGCATGTAGCACAGAGGCAGTGTCATCACTTATTTAAAAACTTCGCTTAGTTAAACGAAGAGAAGTGTGTTAAATTGCCTGTGTTCCATTTAAATGCCTCCCTCTGCTTCCATACTTGCAGAGTGATAACCACGGCAACGGGCGCGAGTTAAGTTCTGACATTAAAGTGATGAGGATTTAAGAAGTTGTATCCCAAGAGTTCAGCTGCTTCCAATACTGTCACTTCAGTCCTGTCTGGCGCTTTGCTCTTAAACCTAAGCTCATTACCTCAAAGACTTGAAGTGAAAAGTGATATTGCCACAGGACCTTCCCTCCTCTACATGCAGATTTATAATTCACTCTTCGCGTTTCCCTCCAGAGAACGCGGCGCCCACAAAGGACTCGTAGGAGGAGGCAATTCAATTAAAAGCAGCTAACATAATGCTATAACTGACTGGTGCCCTTCATAAAAGTTGGCCAGCTAATGACAAAAGTCACCATACAGAAGATCCAGTGATGGGAGCAAAAGAGAAAAAATGGTGGTGAAAGTTATTCTTGTACGCCTTCAGTGTTTGGAATAAAAAAAATCTTTGGAAATGTGACAATGTTATACAATTAGTGTCCATATTCTACATTTGAATTTAAGTTTGTTATTGTTCATAGAGTGCCTGGATTAGCTAAAAAATAACTATTCATAGCTTAAGGTAAAACATCAGGTTGAAAGGTAAGGTTAGCATAATGAGTTCAATAAGGTTGAAAATGTAAGAATGAGTTCTTACATTTTCCAACAGAGATGTTTTGATCCAACATGCCAAAATGTGCAGATTCTATAAAGTGAGTCTATTGATGGGGCCTCATTAGTATTTGTTGCATTTCTTCCTTTTAATCTACAACATAGTTTTTATCTGCACCCACAGAAAAAATGAATACCTGGCCTTCTTTGAATCTCTACAGCTCAGCTACACTTTGAAGTGAAAAGAACTCAGAGAAAGGTATGTGTGAATTTAAATTTTTACACCTTTATAATGTTTTCACTATTTCAGTGTAGGTTTCATATTGCACCACAGACTGATCAGAACAAAGTGTAATTACTTTTTAGTTTGAATCACCTTTGTGCTCATTCATGCAATCTATACATTAATTTCTAGGATTCTGTTTCTACTTTATACTGGTGATAAATTTGCACTTACTCAGATGCAAAATGCTAGCTAACTTGCTAGGAAGGGCGTATTAGCAGCTAGTTTGTGGTAGCTGCAGCTTCCTTAAGTCACAGATTGAAATGAGGACTTTTACCTGACAGAAAAGTCCCTGGAAAATATAATCTGGCCATTCTGCAGAACAATTCGAGAGTAATGGAGCTGTCCGTGAAAACTGAAACCACAAAGTTAATAAAAACACTTCACTGCCAAAAACATTTGGCCACGACTGTATCGTCAAAGAACGATGTGGAAGAATAGACATTTATCTCCGTTTGACATTTGTTAAGTAAAGGACAAATCAGGGCAAATTGATGCGACACTTACTGCAATCAGTGAGTCTTTATTGATGTTTCATCCCGGCTGAATTAGAGGCAAAGCAAATAAATAATGCATTATTGATTCACGCCGTCGCGCTGCGTGCATGGAGGAAAATCTCTGGCACTTTGATGCGTGAGCTGCACAAATGAACTTTTCTGTTTTAACCATCAATCTTGGCTGAAGGTGAGTTTCAGCTTCAACTTGTGAGCATAAATTAACCTTTGGCATTCAAATTTGCGTCAGTTTTTTCTGTTTCCCAGAGAAGACATAATTGCTCCCACCCATTTTAAGAGGTGGGAGCCTCTTAAAATGCCATGCGCATATTACAGGATGGCGTAAAAGTTATTATACTCCTGACTCATCATTTATTGGGATTTTATGGCAACACAAAGGATGCAATTCTGAGGAAGTACAAACAGAATTTTTATCATTTCTTCCAATAAAAATCAGAAAGTGCGGAGTAGAGAGAGTCAATCCATTAACTGACCACATTTCACTTACTATTTTGAGATTTTTAGATCAGTTTTCAGTTAGAAACTGAATTTGTCAAAGATTCTTCCTCACAAAATGAATCGGTTTTTAAGTTTTGCCACAGATTCTAAATAGGAAGTTGGTTAATCGATTATGTTTTTTATCATATAAAGCAAGAAATGTGCAGTAAAATGACTAGTCTTGGACTTTTTATCCCTTGTAGCTGTGGTTGTCTTTGTCTTTAATTTTCCTGTAAACACTGACCAGCTGTTATGTCTCTTCTGGAATCGGCATGATGCTGCGTTATATCTAAAGCTGCAATGCTCCACTTATGAAAGTAAATGTGTTTGACTTCTTTTTGGGTCCTTACAGATGCTAGAAATCCTTGAATTTGAATGAGGTGTTTTCAAGGTTTGGAAAGTCTTTGATTTCCTTAAAAAGTCATTGAAAATGCTTGATATTCAAATTTTACAGTTTTGTATTAAAAAATGGAATTTAACGTTTGATCAAAAGCCTAGAGTTTAGAAATATTATTCACAGTTCAAATCAGATATTTTCATACACGTAATTAAAATGAATATATATTTTTCTTTCTATTTGAAATTAAGTCAGACTAAACTTTTCTTGTTCTAGAATAATTAGAATAAAAAAAGATATTTATATTTGCCAAATGCCAGAAAACTTTGTGAGTACATTTTAAATGTTGTTTTTCTAAAGTTTCTTTGTAAATGGTATTTTAGCATTTAATTTGTGAAGGACGGTCATTTACTTCAACATGCTTGGATTGTTTTGATGTCACAAAAACATATTGTACGTAATTGCTCAAGGACTTATTAATGAAAGCAAAAAAAAAAATCTCTCTCTTTTGTATTTTATTTTTTTTGTATTGTTTTTATTTCTAAAGTATAATGCTGGAAAAGTTTGGTAACTTACCTTAAAACTGCTTGAAATGTGCTTGAATGTTACTGTGGGAAGCGTGTATAAACCCTGGTTGGATTCTATTTACTCTTTATATCAGAGTAATGAGGTCTGGCTAAAAATACGTGACAGATTTGAGATTATTATTTGTAATCCCACCTGAAAAATACTTTGTTTTTGTTCCACATCAGTTACACACTTCTTTCTGTTGGTCTTTGCCAAAAATAAAATACATTAAATAAAAAAATAAAAAATAAAAAAACGCTTAAAAAATTAAGTCCTTATTTGTGTTAAAAATAAATGTGTTTCCCTAAACCACATGCTGTTCTATATAATCATCACATGAGTTTATCTCGGGGGGAATGACTCATGGAAACATTCTCCATTACAGGATCAGCTTGTGTAAATACGCCACTTAATTTGGGAGGACTCACGTGTTCATATTTAACTGGGGAAGATTAATATTTATGCCTTCCAGGCCTAAACTGTGCCAGGCCTGTTAACATTTGGACAGTTTCATGTGTTAGACCACATGCTCCTGCCAACATCCCTGTGTTCTGACAGCAGGGTTGCCTGAGATTGAGAGCAAGTCACAAGGCACAGCTGACAGCCTCGTGCTGCCTGCTGGTGACTCATGCATTACAGCCACAAACAGCTCCGGACACTTCAATGTTGTTGCAGGTGATGGGAAATTAATTTATGTCAGACAGAACATTGTTCTGCTGTGTGCTTCCATTTTTAGAACGTAATACTGAAGGGTTCAAGCACTGGAAGAAAGAAAACCATACATTTAAGTTAATGCTTCACCATATTATGGGTTAGAGATTAGAAACAGTTTTTAAAGATTTTGTACTCCAATTTGGGTTTTCACTGCTTGTAAAAAGCCCAAATTGGAGTACAAAAAACCCACCCAGTCATTTGCATCTGCACAATGGCTGCTGGAAACCCCAAGTATTTTATTGTTGACCAAACACTACAGTACTGCTGGTTGTGCAGGAGGCTCTCCTTATGCTTTTCAAAGTTGCATTGTTGTATAATTGTGCATCTGTCTCCAGCCATTTTCACGTGTGAATCTAAACAATGAGTTTGGGGCGTGGCCCGCAGCCAAACTCAGTGGCGTATTTACACAAGTTGATCCTGGATTTAAAGTGACAAGACGCCCTAAAACAGCTCATTCTGAAACAAACTGTCATTTTGTGTAAAAATGTAATGCTTTGAATAGGCCATAGATCTATCCTAACCTGTTGAAGGAAGCCTAATATGCCACCTTTGACTAAAGTTTCATTTTAGCTTCATCAGACCTCAGGACATGTCTCCAAAAATAAAAGTTTTTCATCCTGTATGCATCTGTAAACTGCAACTTGGCTTTTTATGTTTCTTATTAGACTGCAACTACACTGAAAAAAATAATTAGCTGTCCTAAAACAAGTGAAGTTTGGTTTGTTTCCAAACTGTGAGAGAAAAAAATGTATGTGTGTCTTTATGTTTATGTTTGGTGTATGTAGTCGTGTGGTTTTCTTCATTTTGACAATTTTAAAGTGTGAAGAAGAGGAAGCTATCCTGGGTTCTCTGTTCTGATTTGCTCATCTCAGCTTTTTAATAAACCTGAGATATATTTATTTTTAGGAATTTCTCCCATCAGGATTCCTGAAAATCAGAAACTTCTGAAATATATTCTTATGTAAAGCACATAGCCATTTTTTATTCCTCGTTTCACATTCAGGGATTTAAGTGCAACTTATGTCTTTTTCCATTAATGTATCAAACATGTTCTTAAATGCTAAAATCTGATCTAATTATGTTAATGTGCATGATTTTTCCATGACAACCTGATATTTTGAGTTAGATTTGTATCTCTAATAAGACTTAATTCAGCACATCGGCTCAGAAGGGGGGCTTCTTAATTGGATCCAACAAATAAGAAAGATTCACAAAAGAATATCTCATATTTCTGGGGGGTATTGGTACAGTTAGAATCCCTAATTAATAGACTAGTGTGAAATTATTTCCAGTTACACATCCTGCTGCCATGAAAATCACTTGTAACCGGCTTTGGGGATTTTTATTTAGACATGGATTATTTGCTTAATTGTTTCACCTGTGCGTCATTTTCTTCATCTAGCTCATTCAAAACTGAAACTCGATGTAGTTCAAAGTCAACCTGAGCAAGGATCTTTTCTTGGCTTTTAGCCTATTTTTGCACATTGTCAAAGGATTTCTCCATCATGTGTGGGTATTCGGATCGAAGCGTGCCATTACACCAATCATAGAACGCCATATAATGTCCAAAAATGTCTATCACTTCATCCTGGGTTCTCACAACCTATCTGGAAGTACCTACTCTGCAAATGGAAAGGGCTGGATTTGTAATTTTCCCTGCTTGGGAGTCAATTAGTGGTATTATTGGGCTCACGACCTGGAAGATGGAGCTCTGACCCTGTGGACTTTAGTATTAAGAATTTTGTCGCAATTTCACCACCGTTGCGACCTTTTTAATTCTTCTCCTTCTGTACCTTACTTTCTAAGTTTCTACAACTTGTCACACCATAACTGCAGATGATATTCTTTCACCCAATCCAATCGAAGATGAGATTTCATGGTGCAGACCTGCTCTCACCTGAAAGAGGAAATTCTTCCTCTATACAGGAAAAAAAAAAAAAAAGCAGCTCCAGAGTCTGCACCTGGAAAATTGATTAACTGGTAAATGATGAATAAACTCCATATATGTACAATATCTGCTATGTGACAGAGTGGTAGGGCCATACTAACAAAATAAATTATGAGAAAAAAGTTATATCACAAGAATAAAGTCAGATTATGAGAATAAAATCATAATATCACAAGAATAAATTTGAACAAGAACGAAGTCAATATCAGAACAAAATCATGAAATTCAGAGAAAGTTGAAATAGTACAAGAATAAAGTCGTATAATGAGAATGAACTCAAAATACAAGAATAAAGTCTTAACACGTAAATAAAGTCATGGCATCAAGAATTAAGTCATAATATTCAGAGAATAAAGTTGAAATATCTCAAGAAGAGTCAGAATAACAGAAAAAAGTCATAATATTATAACTTTCTTCTCATAATTTATTTTATTTTCTTGGTCTTCTTGGTTCTAATTCTCTGTCGTACAGCTGCTATCTTGATTGAGTAATTGCATTGCATTGAATCCTTTCTGACTCCAACCATAACCTGGAATCTAGTGATCTTTTTTATAACGACCTCTGACCTTCAGTCACACCTCAACCCTAATCTTCACCCCAGAAATGTATCTCTGGCTCATTGGAAGACTGGCCTTATGGAGGATATGACCCACGTTAAGATACGCTGAAGGTCTTCTGGTTCTGGTTCTACCAGTCCTTGAAGATAACCCTGCAGTCTGTGCCTCTTACAGAACAGGAGAATGTATTCTACTCATTATATTAGGTGATTTCTGAAGGCAATTAGATTCATTGGTTTTATTTTGGTGTGTTGTTAAATGGTGAAAATAAATGTCATTTACAATTATAAACTACTTTCTCTAAAATCCCAATTACACCTATTTAATTTGTGTTTCTAAAGTGACAAAATGTGGAAAAAATCCGGTGCTATAAACACTTTTTCAAGGCAAAGCTGATTGTTACGTTGGCACAGACACCAACTGTGACATTAAAAGTTTGAAACATGTTTTACAGTAAGGACATAAGAGGTTGTCAGACAAGCCCCAGGCACAAGGACAAAACCTCCAAGAGCTCCATTAAGGTAAATGTCTGCGGAGAACATAAGCACTTTTATTTGTAAAAATGCTCTGACCACTCGCTGTGGCTTGGAAAGTCCATAGCACGAAACAGGAGACAAATCTCAGAATGGCCTGTTGACAAATGTCAAGCTTTGAAACCCTTCACTTTGTCGGATGTGTCATTGAGTGATGTGTTCCACTCCCCTTAAAGATTGCTGGGAACTTCATATTTAAAAAGCCTCTCTCAACAATTCATCCTCTGACAGCTTCGGTGCGTATGCCTTGGGAGCTACATCTGAAAACTTTGACACGTCTATGGCAAGGCAAAGACTTGAGTGACAGAATAATTCTCTGTTAATAGAGCAGGTCACTCAAAGATCTCCCATTTCATGTCACACTTGACTGTAGACAGGAGATATAAAACACAAGCCCATAACAGTCAAAAGGGAAATGTTGACCAAGGAGAGTTTTTTGTCTTTTTCTTTTTTTTCTGGAGAACAAAAGTTATGATTCAGCGAATTTTTTACTTTTGGAAATACTACACTGCGCTTTTTGATCTCTCCCTGTGAAAACAGGAGGCCAAGAGGAATGAAGGACAAAACTCTTAGGAACCAGAGACTCTGCTGTCAATGTTAATTTCAGTCATTCTAATAAAGGTCCAACCTCACAAACTCAACCAAATATTTTCAATAAGCGATGGAAAAATCTGAAGGCCATCAGTCATTTTGACAGTTTACATACACCCGACAATTTGGTGCAGATGCGCAGACATTTTCAACTTTACGAACAAAAAATATAGCAGAGGTAACTAAATGAATTAATTAAAATTTTTGTTGCGTTATGGAGGTTCTCCTCCAGCTGAGTGTTTGCGGGACAAGTTAGCTCCTCGTTCAGAGAGTCTTGGAGAGAAATATTCCCCATTTTCAAAACTTGTCACTGCAGAGGAAAAAGTTAAATATAGTCATCTGCTTGATGTATGATGGCATAACCTGGATTTTCAGTTTGTTGACTCAATAGAATAAAAAAATGACAAGGAACCAAAAAAATGTCTAGCGCAACCTCTGCTCAAGATCCAAAAGGTTTTGAGCTCGTACATGTAGATGTGCACAAGTGTCGTTTGTCAAAATAGGTAGTTATATTAATTAATATGTATTATGTAGAGATGCATACTTGATCTTGTACTTTATTTAATCATGCCAAATGTACACACTTGACCATCCATTGGTACAATGTGCTAAGTGTTGTACTTCTGGCCCAGGTATGGTTTTAATTAGTCAATCGTCACTCCGTGTGTCGAATCCATAATGCGCTGCTGTAGTTCGATTAATCTGCATTATGTAATACTAATGCATTAAAATGTTTAGATTAGTTGCATATATTAACGCAATATATACAGACATATAGAGAGAATCAGTGAAACAATACTGTAATGTCTACTTTCAAAAATCTCTATTGCATCACATTTGCCATCATTGTTGATGATTTTTTTTTAAATTTTGATTTCCTCTTTCCAGTAGAGAAACATAACCCAAGACGTAAAAGAGATTCATCTCATATTCTTGTAAATAACCTGATTTTTTTCTGTCAAGTAGATAAATGTGATTAGATTGATATATATTTTGATCGGTTGATTGTCAAATCTTTTCAACAAGCATAATGCATCACATGTATCCAATTCAGATAACTTAAATATAGGAGAGAAGATACCAATAAGCCTTCCCAGTCAGGCTGTGACCTTTCCTCACCCACACTTCATTTTAAAACCTCAATTTAACTGTAATCTCAAACGTAGGCTGCCATGATGATGGTTCCTCAGGAAAAACAACAGACTTAATGACACAGAACCATCAAATTGCCTGGGCAGATTATCGAGCAAGCAGCAGCAGGAAACAAATTAAATGCTTCTAATTACTTTTAAATTACTGTATTCCAAAGGTATAACCTTTGCTATGTAAC
The DNA here is from genome assembly GCA_903066825.1 of Alfaro cultratus. NCBI lineage: Eukaryota > Metazoa > Chordata > Actinopteri > Cyprinodontiformes > Poeciliidae > Alfaro > Alfaro cultratus. The sequence goes on along the minus strand of CAEFZX010000991.1, from coordinate 68,856 downwards.
AAAAACAAGCATTTTCCAGCAGTGCTGGGAGTTGTTGTTACTGCACAGATTTACTGGATGAGTTTCTAAACTGTGTCATTCTACTTTAAAGGGGGAAAAAAAGCTTTTATTTAGTGGGTGGGAAAATATGCTAATCTTACTGACGTTAGCTGTCACCCACAATATATGGCGAATGCTACTCAGAGAAGGTAAACAAAGAGAAATGAAAAGAGGATTCTTAACTCTAATTGAGAAAGATATCCTTTTGATGTAACTTGGGAGATCTAAGACTTGGTTTTTGAGCTAATTACCGCACCATGGCAGAGATCTAATTAAGGCGATGCTAATGAGCCTTGTTTATCCTTATCTGATGTCAAAATTAAATTGGTTGAAATCCAAATAAAGGTGGCAGCACTGGCATCCCGCCAGCTGGGATGGGGATAAGGCATGTCAGCAGTTTTATTGTTTTCAACCAAATGGATGGTGTTTCATTGTGTTTACGTTTCATTAAAGAATTTCTGAATTGAAAGTTTTCACAAAAGACTTGACAGGAGACATATATTACCAAAATGTAGTGAACTGTTAGTGATGTCTTTTCAGCTTTAGAGTTTTATGTATTAGGAAATAATAAACACAACTGGGTCTTTATCAGATTCTGAGATTATTTTATTGTTATCTCAAGTATTGTTACAATTAATTAAGACCAAGTTTACTGGCTCTAAAACAGTTTTTTACTTGTGAGGTTAGATTTGAGTAATTTTGAAAGTAATTTTTAGTATGTTTTTACACAAAATTCCTACAACTGAAAGAGGTTGTGCTTTCTTTTGACCATTACTTTATTAAAACTGCTTATGTTGAAGATGTTGCTGATTTTTTTTTTTTTTTTAAAAAGGAGGCATTAAAGTCATGAGAGACTCTTTAGTTTTTCGAAGTTGTCCTCAAAATTTAAGTTGTCATTTGTTTCTCTATTTACAAATTAGACACTATTTACAAATTTTCTTCCTTTCCCTGTGGATTCACTGGGTAAGTTGGAAAGAGGTGCTGAACTGTATGAATCGTGGTGGGATAAAGTGATTCCCAGCATGCGTTCAAGCACACCTTGTGCTGGGTTACAGTTTAAAGTAATAAACAGAATCCACTATTCAAAATCTTTTCTTCAATTTTAGAGCAGAGTGACAGATGTCAGAACTCACCCTGCAACTTAAGTCGTATGTTTTTCTTCTGTCCAGGTTTGAGCAGATTTAAGAGTCAATTCTTTTCTGGTTTTTAGAGCAGAGATTTAAGGTGACCCTCTAATTGCTTAACCTCAATTAGTGCTTGACCTCCCCAGCAAAATGAGATTTTGGCTCTCTGTTCCCCTCTCGCTAGACCCTTCTGGAAACCTCCTCACCGCCAACTATATTTCTATGGATGAACAGAGTCAGAACCTTTGAGAGTAGAAAAGATTTCAAAACCAATGAGGCAAAATTGACCTGCAAGTGGACAACTGCAAAACATACCAGGATGTAAGCGTTTTATTACGGTCGACATCAATAAATATTGATTAGCTTTTTGTTTCAAATTTCTGAAATTCTACCAAACTGTGGCTTGACCTTTACTGTTTTATCCAGTTTTCATTCCACAACATTGTTGTTATTCTTAGGGAGTTATGAGGTACAGTAGAAAAACCTAAACAGCTGCTGTACAAGTTACTTAACAGGCTGTTGCTACGTGAGTGAGTTGCTAGGTAACCAAAGAGTGAGTTAGTAAGTTACTTAACAGGCTGTTGCTACGTGAGTGAGTTGCTAGGTAACCAAAGAGTGAGTTAGTAAGTTACTTAACAGGCTGTTGCTACGTGAGTGAGTTGCTAGGTAACCAAAGAGTGAGTTAGTAAGTTACTTAACAGGCTGTTGCTACGTGAGTGAGTTGCTAGGTAACCAAAGAGTGAGTTAGTAAGTTACTTAACAGGCTGTTGCTAGGTGAGTGAGTTGCTAGGTAACCAAAGAGTGAGTTAGTATGTTACTTAACAGGCTGTTGCTACGTGAGTGAGTTGCTAGGTAACCAAAGAGTGAGTTAGTATGTTACTTAACAGGCTGTCGCTACGTGAGTGAGTTGCTAGGTAACCAAAGAGTGAGTCAGTAAGTCACTTAACAGGCTGTTGCTAGGTGAGTGAGTTGCTAGGTAACCAAAAAGTGAGTCAGCTAGTACATTTCTCAAAAAGTTGTTGCTATGTAAGCCAAGAGTGAGTTAGTAAGTTACTCAACAGGCTGTTGATTGGTAACCAAGGAGTAAGTGAGTTGCTAGGTAACCAAGGAGTGAGTGAGTTGCTAGGTAACGAAAGAGTGAGTTAGTAAGTTACTGGCTGTGAGAGGTTGAGTGGCTGAAGTCTTTCCTTTGCGTTCATCCCCCAGCATGCTGTGCGGTTCTACATCAGAGTTCAGTGAAATGATTGAATGTTCTATCAAAGCAGTATTATTGTTATTGATCATGTGTCCATGGCAGTATATATTATTGTTGATTTATTTTCCATCTTTACCTTCAATGTGGAGAAGAAGATAATTAATCCACCATGTGACGAAGTTTGGAAGACTGGTGAACTGTTATTTCTTTTTCAGACCACTACTTTTCACATTTTTCTGTTTTTGTGTGCGTGGTGTTTAAAAAAATCCAAAAACTCAAGTCATATAAGACGGATGTCATGTGAACAACTTTGAATAATCGATAGATAAATAAAAAAAGAACTGGTTATATTTTGTGCTGTTTAGATCACAAATCAAGTCATTTCTGCTGCTTTCAAACCTCTACTTTCGGTCTTATGTGACTGCTGTTAGTTCTGGAAAGTTTATTAAAATGCCCACAGAGATCTGGCGGACGACTGCTGTGATTCCTCCAGGGGTCCGCAGATCAGGCAGAGCACCAACTCCCTGAAATGGCCTTAGCAGATTTGAACACGACTTCAAAAAGGGAAAAATTCACAGTCCCAATGACCTTCAGCAAACACATGTCCAGCAGACTTAATTAGGCAAAATAATAATGAAAAAAAGAAATCAGAGACGCGAATGCAGCATGTTTAATTCTCAAATGAGTCTCAGTGGATGAAGACAGTGTGTCATAAAATATTTCATTCAAGCAGCGTTCTAAGAATCAAAGCAAATCAAATCATGAATATATCCACTGAGGAATGAATGAGGGCCTTTAGAGAATCCTTGTGAGAGAGCCATAATGGCTCAGATTTGTATAATGAAAATCACATCAGTGATCATTCTTTTTATTATCCTGTTAACCTTTTAAAAGTACCTTAAATATTATAAAAGCTTTTTAAGCACAAAGTGCTGCCATGTGCTTCACAGAGGACAGTGGAAATATTCCCTCTGGAGATACATACACAGTGCATATTAAATATCTGTGATGTCTAACTTATTCATATGATCGTAAAGAAATGCATTTATTATTTCTTACAGTGTGAAGAATGGATCAGAATAAATGCCTAATGAATGTAGAATTTGCAGTTCTATGAGCAATAATCCTGAAAGGTATTTCCTCTTGACAGATTTCTTCTAATTTGCTTTTAAATGTTTTGGTTCATCAAATAAATTGTAATTTAAGACAAAAAATACAAAGTCAAGTTTCCAAATGACGGTTTCATTCATTGACGGGAAAAAAGTGATCCAAATTATTGTGATAAATGATGATATTGTTGTTTTGAGAACATCTTCAAATAACATATTGGAAAGTTTGGCTTCTCAAAGACTTGCAAAGTTACATTTTGTAAGGAACACTTATCCAAAATCAAACACAACAACCAAAAACAATAAATAAAATGGATATAAAAGCCACACACAACCAGAACCATAAATAAAATGGGTTTTGATGTCACTCTAAACAAAATTAACATTCAAAAAATATTCTAAAAATGAAAATGATTGTGCTCATTTTATGCAGTTAATTGATTGTTTATTGTGACAAACTTGCTAACACTTTCCTTTAGTAATTATTAATGAACTAACGTTAATAGTTGCTCTGGCAGATTATTTCACTAATAAGTGCTAATCTGACAGTTTACCTATTTTTTTTTTTAATCAATAATAAGGAAGGATCAACATAAATCTAGCTCCTACATCTTGTTGAAATGCTACTTCTAAGTCTGATTTCAAGTGTATTAAGATATTTGCACTAGAAACTAGACCAAAGATTTTTGGTAATGTTTTGAGTTTTTGCAGGATAGATCATCTGAAATAATCCTGCCAACAACTAATCATTTGCCTTCTGTTATTCAATTTTTACTTTCATGAACATAGAAAATAATCCTACATCAGTTCACCTGTTTCCTCTTGACATGTGTTGTGAATTGGCGCTATGTAAATAAACTGACTTGAAGAAATAGTAAGGAAAGTCTCAGTAAACGTTTAATTAATGATTATTTTGTGAAGACGACATTCATGAAGAGGCTGGCATGCCGCAGCGAACCGATTTACTGCAGGAATTCAGCTGAGAAGCTGAAAATTCTTGCCATCTATATGTTGGAGTAAGATGTGAGCTCAGAGATTTATAAAACGCTTCCCTTATGGGCCTCAATAAATCAAGACATCTAATTTCTGCTGGAGTGAAAAATGTACAGTATGCTCAGCCATTTCCAGTAACAGCCATGCGGCTACTATAGCTATAGAGAGATTACAATGACATCCTTTACACTTTACTGACAGCTAACCCGGACACAGCCTTGATGCTCCTCTAAGAAGGTGTCAATGTCGACACAAGATATACTTTATGAAGGTGAAAACATTACCCGACAGATACTTGGAGGAGGACAGTGTGATGGTGGCAGGAGATGGTCTGCATGGAAAGTTTTGGGGAAAGTGAAGAGAAGGCAGTTCTGGTATATCACAGACAGGGATAACGGGTGATAAATATGCATCTTCTTACCTTCTAAAAGGCAGATTTTAAAATCAGTGGATGAGGGCAGACCCTCCTTAATGACCCTTTGCAACTACGTCATTTAATCATTCAAGGTGCCATGATGGACGTCTGAAGTGAGGGACGGGAGTGTTGAACAGAGCAACTGAAATTGTTTGTTTATTCATGGCTTCTACTTGTTTAAGTTGAGCTAATTTGTCTGTGAACATAACACACCTCATAGACGGCCGTATTTATAAAAGTTGGAAACAGCTAGCTTAGAAACCGACGTGTTGATCAGATTACCGACTTTTCCTGAATTCACATCACAGGATTTATATCACCATGTCATACACGAGGTTTCATCTTAAACCGGAGCGGCATTAAAAACGTACAAAAGACGAGATGCTAACCAGTATTTTCCGGTTAAATGCACATTTTCCATGATGCGATATTTAATATCTTTCCAATCATACTAAAAGTATATGAACAATAGTCTTCTTACCTTGTGAAAAGTGTTTGCTGCAAAATTACACCTAGGGCAGCCAGTCATCATGATTGACGCTGCGGTTTCATGTTACAATGTTAGACTAGCTTTAAAGAGCGCACTGGTTGTTTTGACTTCCATCAAAATAACCGGTGTGGGCAGAGTGCTGGAGAGCGTGACATCACGTGCAAAGGGTTAATAATCACAAGCAGAAGATGGGTTGGCCTTTGAAAATGCTTGTGATTAGAAGTGCCAGGAAGGAAGGTTTTCTAGATATTTTTTAACACGCGTTCACACAGAGCGGGTAAGAAGATGCAAATTTTCTCTGATTTACATAGGACAGGGGTCTCAAACTCCAGTGCTCGAGGCGAGGGCCGGTGTCCTCCAACTTTTAGATGTGTCTCTGCTGCACCACACCTGAATAGAATAATTAGGTCATTAGCAGGACTCTGGAGAACTGATCTACACAAGGAGGAGCTAATTAAGCCATTTCATTCCAGCGTTTTGTACCTGTGGCACATCTAAAAACTGCAGGACACCGGCCCTTGAGGACTGGAGTTTGAGACCCCTGACATAGGGAAAACTAGCTGCGTTTTCATTGATCATATAATTTCACAATTTGACATTTTGAAAATAAATTCGCTTAATGGAAAAAGTCAATTTTGATTTTCGAAATTAATTGAAATTGGTTTATTTCACAAAACTGCATTGGAAACACTTATGTATTATAATAAGCATTATGCATTTAGTATTATGTGTTAAAATCCATAGCACTTTCCCTTTAAGTATACTATGAATGGCTAGAGATGAGGCTCTTCTATTATGATGCATTATCATTCAGCGTGCAGCTAAGGTTAAAAAATGAGACTGGGTTTCATGTGGCAAGCCACGAAATTGAAATGTTAGGTCATTTTACTGAGGAATGTGGTAAAAGAGCTGTAAAAGCTTTAATCTCTATTGTTTTTGATGGTGCTGTTTAGAGATGTGTGTGTGTGATATAGGAGCTGCAGACTCTTTCATCGATCTACTACTGCATAATTCTGTGCAACATGTCTTGACAAAGACAAAACAAGGATCAGTGCAGCCATTATAAATATGCATGGCTTGCAGGTAAGTGTTTATTATCACACCATTATCAGTCTCCTTGTTATCAGGTGAAAGTGTTTTGATGCATTGTTTACAAAAAGTTATTTATCCTTTAAAAAGCTCAGAATGTTAAGCTCATTGTTTTTGCTCTGAAATTATTAACATGCTCACTAAAAGCATTAATAATATATTGAATCTTGTACACCATTTATTAAGAAATGTCTCAGTCAAGAGGTTAGATTGTCATTTATTTTTCATCCGTGACTTGGACACAGATCCTGATTTTTACCTCTGTAATGTAAAAAGAGACATTTCCCGCCCGTTTTTTAACAGGTGGAGCAGCAGTGCAGTCATAATGCTCGCATCTGGCATCTGTATGTTACGCAAACTGCCAGAGTTTCAATACAGATGGAAGCAATGAGGTGTGAGGGGAATTTCTGCTGACAGATCAATTGGTCTGATGCACAATGCAACACAAGAAAACCTCCGAAATATAGTTAATTTAAAGGCCAGTGACAAACGTTTTCAGGTTTGTGGTTTAAAGTAAACTGCGTTAATGCTCTACACTTTTAAAACAAGGCCGTTAATCTGACAGAATTTTGAATATTTCTTTATAAAACACCATGAAAACAACATGCAGTAAGGACTAAATCAATATGTGTTTGTAGAAGCAGTTGAGACCAAAATTTAAGTACGAAATGTGAATTTAGCAGCTTAATGAACCAAAGAAAGTCCACCTGTGATTGGCTACAAAACAATTAAGATCTGGAATGACCTAGTCAAAGACTGTAAATCAAACTGATGTGCTATGGCATGACCTTTAACAGGCTGTCTATTCCTCTTTGATATGGATGTTAAAACAGAGATGAACTTGTGAAGAATTTGTAGACAAAATAACTCCATAAAAACACAACGCCAGCAAATTTCAGGTTGTTGATGTCTAAATACCAACATATAACTAATTATTTAAAGTCTCTGATGCTACGGAAACATTGACATACCTGTTAGTGACTCAGCTGTAATGGGGTTGCATCTGTTTCTTTTTGCATGTCAGCAGCTGCATCCCCATTACTAATGTGTAAAAAACTTACTTGATATTCCGCTAATGTCAAAAAAATATATTTTTGGAATTGGGATGTTTCAATTAAATAAGAAACGCAGTTAAAAATAAGGTGTTGAAGCTGTAAGTTCTCAAAAACATGCAATGACATCGTCCTTCTACCACTTCCTGTCGTCGTCTTTGTCGTTTTCTCCAGTAGTAACATCCGGTTGTTGATCACATGATTCATGTAATGCGAAAAAGTGTTTCCAAAGCAGTTTTGTGAAATATACAAATTTTGATATGGCTGAAAAAGCACCAAATCCTAGCGCTAAAACTTTTTACCAAAAAACATTTTGTTTCCATTAAGCAAATGTATTTTTGTACTTTCAATTTATGCAATTTTATGGTTAATGGAAATACAATCAATGTTAATTTATTTATATAGTGCATACAAACAACAGATGTTGACCAGATTGCTGCACAATTCAATGAAATTAAGCAAGACAACAAGAATGAGAACAAAACAATTATGTACATTTAAAAGTAAGATTGAAACAAAACAACCCTACTCCGTAACTGTCATCATAAAAGAAACAAACTCGTGGGGGCTCGTCCGGGATATGACCTTTTGCTCCCCATCTTATGTCATGACCCTAAGGTCTAGGGAGTCATGGGAGGTAACATAAAAACATGTCCATAGAAAAAACAAAGCAATTTAAAATGATTAGTTACAAAAAAGGTAGTTTCACAAACAAAACACAGTTCAACTTAACCTAATTAACACACACACAAAAAAAAGACTAATGCTAAAGAGGGTCAGTGCAAATTAACTAAACGACCAAACATATCCAAAACAAGTCCTTGTTGCGCCAGTCTACTCTCAATCCAATTAGCCGGGTCACATTAATACCAGGATCTGATCTGAGCCTTAGGTGGCTCAAGTCCAACACAAGAACACAGCCAAATCTCCAAAACAAAAAAATCAAAGATATACACCATGACAGTAAATAAATATGGGTGATTATTGTAAATGTAGCTGTCACACAATAATTTGATATTGTGAAAGAACTAACATGCCTGCCAGAAGCGCTGAAAATGTATTCAACATGTTTATTAAATTCATAAAAGTTTGCAGAGATAACTTGAGAATTATACAGGCCACAAATGCAACTCAGCATCATAATCTCCTCAATGCACAATCATTACACAGAGAGAAGCAAATCCCCAGGCACTTCGCAGCACCCTCCATTCACCATCCTCAAACTAATGTGCTCACTTATGAACAAACACATTAGTCCAGCAGAAGAGAGGCCATTTATATTTGATGTGCTGTCAGTGGCTCTCTGCTTTTGGTGAATCTTTACCCCCTTCAGTCTTATTGTTAATGTTGCTGCTTTCCTCCCTTGGGAGATTGCTTTACGGGACGGTGACTGCTAGGTGGCCGGCGGGGTCATTAGTGGAGCAGCGAGGGGTCTGGAGGTCGGACAGTAGCTGCCTCAGCCACACACTCAGCCAGTTCCCCAGGCTCTGAAACAGCGGGGGGGCTAAAGTGTCTCTAAATTAATTGAAGTATACCTTGTCAGACTGAAGGACTTGAAATATTGTCAGCGTCCGCAGTGGAGTCCTGTCAAACTGAATGATTAGTCTGAACACTGGGATGAATAGGAAAAAAATACCTGAAAGGTTATTAGAAAAGAACATCCTATTAAAAAAACGAAATTATAACAAGGAGTTTTCATTTGCTTCTCCTTTAAAGGTGACCTATAATACTTCCTTGAAAGGGTTGGGATATATTCATATTACATTTTTTGCACAAAATCATTCTTAATGAGATTTCATTTGGTCACTTCTGTCAATTTTTTTTCAGAATGAGATATTTTAGGGCCTTTTGTCACTTTCGATTCAAATAAGGTGCTTCTGGCCAAGCCCCCATCTTTACGTTTACACTTACATGTAAAAATGGCTACAAAAACTTACACAATTATACAACCATATTTATTTGAAAAGTAGAAGTGGAGTCTCCTGCACAACCAACAAGAATGCAGTAAGTGGTTTCTGGATGGTAAGTCAACAACAGAACACTGATCTTTTCCAGCAGCCATTGTACAGCGCATGCAGTAGTAAAACCAGCTGACCAATCATGTTGGATTTTAGCTTGGGATGCTAGGTAACGGGCTGGGCTTCACTGGGGTTTCTATGCGAGGGGAAGTTCCTGCTGATTTGTGACTTAACAATAGGGACGTTTTTGAAATGGCTCATTTTCCAGACGCCAAAAAACATTAATTTATAGCCAAAACCGTCTGGGTGTTTTTGAAAATTCCTTTGGCTTTTTTTAGAAGCAGTTGAGACCAAAATGGAAGTACAAAAAGGAGCAAAATTCTAATTTTGCATAATACCTCTCCATTTTAACCCCCAAGTCCATCTAAATAAAACTCGTTTAGGGACCCCAATGTTACATGATGTTTTGATCAATATCTACCAATAGAGATTTATTACACATAAATATTTATTAGTCACCATTTTATTTATATTAATGGGTTTTACAGTAAAAAAATAGATTTGCAAAAGCAGGATGGATACAATATTTGATACTTGTTAAAAATTATGCAATAAAGCATCTAGTGTCCAACTTGATGACAAACTAGATCTAAAATTTTTTGATGAAAAAGTACGTGTTCCATTGCTGTGAAAGTTTGATGCAATTCTATGAAAAGATTGAAAATTGCAGTAACCAATATTTGTTATATCTATTTACTTAAAAAATATTTTTTTGCACGATGAACCCATTTGCAGTAAATTGGCCTAGTCTAAATCCAAAAACTGGTGTTTCTATATGCTATCCATCCAAAAACACTGAAGTGGAGATACTTTGCAATGATGTATGTGCACAATGTTTATAAAATCTCTTTAAAATATATCATGTTTCAGGTTATAACATAAAAAAAAAAAAAATACATTTTGCTGCTGTGGCATCAGAATTTTCCCACTTTAAAACATTAAGCAGCATTTCTATGCTATTCTATGGTAAAGCAGTTAAATAATTTTTTAAAATATTTAAAAATGTTCTCCTAATTCTGTATATATATATATAAAAATAAGAATTTTAACTCTCATACAGTCTCACACCAGCCCACGCCTCTTATAAAGACTTTAAAACTAATATAGCAGTCAGCTGGTAACAATCTAATCTGACAATCTGGGAGAAACTCTGGACAGGATATTACATTTCACTCTGAGCAAATACTTTAATCCCAGGTGTGAGTTTTCAGCATTTTGAAGCCTTCAGCGTATTCAGGTTACACCCGAGTTCGACAAAAAGACCACAACGACGCTCTCATTCATCACCAAAATGTCCTTCGGCACTTTCCTATTAGAAGCTGTCAGGTGGGCTGGACTCATTATTACATCATCATAATGGTGTCATCCTTGAACTTCATCAGAGTAAATTGCTGCAATTTGTCACATAGAGAGATATACCTCTGGACATCTACCTATATGCATGCAAGCTGCGAAATAGTGAAATAATACACTGAAAGTCACATAAAAATTATTTGATGGTTTCTTTATGAGCTAATTCTGATTTTAAACTCATTATTTGGAAAAACACAAAATCTTGCCAAGTATTTTTGTCTTGTTTCTGGTGCTCTTGAACAAAACTAACTTACAAGTAACATTTCATCAACTTGTTTTAGGTCAATAATTCCTTAATATTGATGAAAAAGTTCTAGTTCCATTAGCAGATTATTTAACTTACAGCAAGACATTTTCCCTATGTGGTAAATGAAATAATGTAGAACTTTTCATCAATATTAAAAAATTATTGACTTAAAACAAGCTCCTATATGTTGTTGAAATGTTACTTCTAAATTACTTTTCTTATTTTACATTCACTAAGACATTTGCACTAGAAACTAGACCAGAATACTTGGTAAGATTTTGTTTTTTTCCAGGGTAATTTTGGTTTAAATTTAACTTTAGCTACCCACAATGCCGTTTCAGCTAAATTAACCATCCATTTACATTTTCTGCTGACATGTTTGTATTCACTCTGACTCCATGGTTCCCTGGTGACGGGAGCTCAGATATTAAGTCAGTTTCAACTTCTGGAAGGACATCTTTACTGGTTTATTTTCTCTTTTCTTTTGCCCACTGATCAAAAAAGGAACCATCTATAGGGTTTATCTAAATATTTGTTTAATAGTAATTAACTTTCCATTCATCTTGGTAAAAACACATTGCATAGTTCTTAATGCAGATGGGCTCTGGATGATGCTAATTAGCAGATCTTTAATGTTTCCTCTGAGAAGCTCAAACTTAGCCTTAGATATTGCTAAGGGATTCGTATCTGCACACACCATAGCAAATTAATGTACAGATTTATATTGTACAGCAGAAGCACATTTGATCTAAAAGCTGCTAGCTAGAATTTTCTGTAAAATTAGTAACTAACATTTATAGTTATTCAACTTTAAATCATGCCTGGTTTTTAAACTTGCTCCCACTATTTGCTTGTAATGCTCTGTTAAACCCAGATAAAGTCAAACTGCACTGCAAAAATAATTTTGGTCTAAATTCTAGTGCAAATATCTTAGACTTGAAATAAGTCTAAGATTTAGACTTATTTCTAAATAAGACAAAACTTGTCTTATTTCAAGTTTTGTCTTGAAATAAGACAAAACTAACTTAGCTTTTCAGCAAGATGGAGGAGGTTCTTTTGAGTTAATAATTCTTTAATATGGATGAAAAGTTCTAGTTCCACTGGCAGATTATTTCACTTATAGTGAGACAATTTCCCCAGGTTACAAGTGAAATAACCTGCCAGTGGAACTAGAATGTTTTCATCAATATTAAGGAGTTATTTACTTAAAACAAGCTCTTTTTTCTTGCTGAAAAGTTTTGTCTTATTCAAGCGTACTAACTAGACCAAAATTACTTGGTGAGATTTTGTGTTTTTCGAATGTTAGCAATTGTTGTTGAGTTTCTGTGTATTGTGTGTGCTAATGTATATTAAGGTAGATTTGGTGTTTCAACTGTTAAAATAGGCAGCTACAAACATATTTAAAGTGGAATCGGTTTTAGGTGAACAAAATCAATATTCACTCTTTTTAAAAGAAATATTCACACATTAAAGTCTATTGTTTCTGTTATGCATCACTTAAAAACAAAGGAATATAGTTATTGTGCCTGTTGTGATGTCATCAACCTAAATACTCACAAAAACATGATTTTTTTTCCTCCATTATGCTTTTGAAAGATTATAATTTGTGAAATTTTGAAGTCAAAAACCATATGTATTCATAATAATCACTGTACAATTGATTCGCATAGAACAAAAATAAATTTACTTCCTACATTTATTAGGGACCAAACCCTCATTAGATAACAATCCACCCTAAATAATATGTAGTGACAGGACGCAATGAAGGGTGCAAAGGGGAAATAGGGGGTAGAGGCACTTAAAGGAGCCATTTAGGTATTCCTCCCCCTGCCACCCAAAACATTTTGGTGCTTTCAAATAAGAATGAATTATAAATGCTATTGAATGCAGCCTGATGTAAAATACTCCCCTTTAAAAAAGACTTCACTAAATTAAATACACACACCTGATTTAGTTTGCCTTTAATGGTTCCTTTCAAAATAAAGGTGTTGAAGATGAAAAACTAGGGTTTTTTTTAAGTCCTTTGTTCTCGTGGTTCTATTAAAACAAGAAAGGAGCATAAATTATTCGTCTGCTGATGTTGCTTTGTAGCATTTCAATTCCGACTGTGCTATCCTTGGAATAGAAAGGCAGCTTGTTTTCTGTACAAATTGTTATTCCTGAAATAGAACTGCATGAACAGGCGCAAATGCTTTCTAGATAGGATGGTGTCTCCATGCTTGGTCAGTTTGACTTAAGCTAATGTGACAGTAGGAACAAACTAAACTAGAGGCATGTGTTCGAAGCTGCTATTACACCGCAGAGGTGCATTTACCAGCAGTATAACTTTGTGGCTTTCATAGTATCCACAGAAAGTCTTATGTGGATTTAGGAAGATTTAAACATGAATAATGTCAATGTATACCAATGCAATCATAGCTTCTTTCATTAGGCTTGTTGTATGAAAGACTTGAACTAGTCAGTCATTTGTTTTTTGATCTACTGGTAGAATTCTCCCTACCCAAATTATGAAAAAATTTACATTTTTCACATTTTCACCCTTCTGTTTGGTTTTTTACTGCTTCTAAAAGTGGCCCAAGTGATTAAAAAGACACACGCAGCTGTTTTTGGCAATGCGTTAATGTTTTTGATGTCTGGAAAATGAGCCGTTTGAAAAAAACTCTGGAATGTGACTTCACAAACCAGCAGGCACTACCCGTTACCTAGCGACCCCAGGGAAGGCCAGCCCGTTACCTAGCGACCCCAGGGAAGGCAGCCCGTTACCTAGCGACCCCAGGGAAGGCAGCCCGTTACCTAGCAACCCCTGGAACTTTTGGAGTTTCTAAAGTCAAAAATATGAGTTTCTTGACTTTGAAACTCAGAAATGTTCTAGCATTTTGGCGGAATATTTTTTTTCTATCAACAACGGCCCTAATACACTGTCAACACATTACTTGTAAGTAATTTTGCTGTTTACTGTTTATTTTAATGTTTTGTAAGGGCCTTCTTGAAAATGAGATGATACAACGAAAAGGTTTATCTTTGAAACAAATAAATAAAAAAGAAATAAGTACATTTTCTTTTATTTCAAGTAGTTTAAGATATTTCCACTAGAAACGAGACCAAATATTCTTGGTAAAATTGTATGATTTGTCCTCACCATGTACCCAGGTTCTGATGAACCATTTGATTCAGATTCATTAAACAATAAACAGAATGAAAAAATGCAGGATAGTCGCCCTCGAGGAGCGACTTTAGTCACCACTGGAATGAGGTTTATTACTAAAAAGCATTGTATGCAAAAAAGAAATGAACAAGCAGATATAAATAAATGCTAGACGCATGAATGTCTATACGTTTTAGAACTGGCTTAGACTTGCTCAGACATAAAAACAGGAGAACAAAGGTAACATTGCCTCCCACAAAGAGTCTCTAAGGTGTGTAGGTGAGCAGACAGGCAGTGGATCTCCATTTGCTTTGGGTTTCTGCTGCAGCCCATATTGAAAGCACAGCGGCCCATTTGCGGCATTAGTCACATCACTGCTCTTGTGTCTGCCTGACGGAGAACCTGCAGCGAGCCAGGCAGTCGACCCATTTCTTTCCCTCACCCGCATCGCCGTGACTCTCACCCTTTATAATAAGGTCAGCTGGGAAGCATTCATGGCAACATTCATTCAGAGCAGAGACGCTGAGCGTTTGCGTCACAGGTAAATGAAAACTCCCCCAGATCTCTGGTGTTGTGTGAGTTGCAGAGTGAGACAGGTGGGATGGTGTGTATTGCTGTCTGCTCTCAGCTCACTCGTAAAAACTGGGGACCAAAGTTGCAACATTTGTTACATTTTTAGATTCTGCGGTTTGCTTTCACACTGCACTGCAAACAATTCAAACTAATTGAAAAACATGTTCCCCTCCTCGCCTGTGGGGGCGAGGAGGGGAACAGCACCCCTCCTGTAGGAATGGTGCTGTCATTTCCTACAGCACCAAGACCTACTGTAGGAAATGACACTAAAATCTCTAAAATAGACACAGAGCGCAACTTCCTCCTTCTCAAAATGCAGACAAACTAAAGTGACGTCAGATTTGATTGGTTGTAAGATTTCTCTTTTGTTGTCGGTAAAAAACCACGAGCCATTTCTCCCATTAGCGCTAGAGTTGCACGTTTGTTTTGGTTGTATTTACCCAGAATGCCCTGGGTATAGTCCACTTCCTGGTTTTTGAGAGATCTCTGGTTCGCTTGGCGTTCACATATGAGCTCAAACTACATGAGAGTTTGCTTCAACCGAATCAAGACAAAGGTTTAGATTTGTCAAAACCTTGGAACAGAGTTCACTTTTTTGGTCCACATCGACGTTCGATCACACAGTCAAACCTCCCAAAACAAACAGGACTTTCTAGGGAAATGGACCAGAGTTCGATTAAAGTTACTCACACCATTCATTTTCAGCATGACTAGTGTGAATGCAGGCTAAATTGTTTGTATTGGAACTGATCAAAAATATGCAGGACATTATCACTCTACGACTGGATTTGGAGATCATTGTTTAAAATGTTTACATCCAAGACAAAACGCCTAATTTCCACCAAATATGGCTTTTAATTACATCACCATGTTTACCTCTTTTGCTCAAGCAGAACTGAAGAACGTATTTATACATTCCCACTGATCAAGTAAACCAAAAACACAGCAGGCTCATAATAAAAACAAGCGCATGTCTAAAAATACAGTAATTATGTTGAAAGAACATCATAAGAGCGACCAAACAAAACTAAACATCAAGCTTTTTCTAATGGTACCGACAGAAGCTGCATTATTCCCAGTGACTACTAATGAAGAGCTGCTGTCATTAACTGGAATAAATCATTCATAAGAAAACAATTCAGTAATAGTTCCTCGTTAAATCCTTTTGGGCATTTAGTTTGTAATGTATAAAACTAAATCACTTCCCTTCCACTGTGTGCAAGTGAAAAGCACTATTTCCTTTCAACAAGCAAATACAGAGCCGCTCTATTAACAGTACTGCAAATAGCACAGATGGAAAACAGAGAGGTACTCTATTTGATTCTGATGATCTATTATTTTGTTTTTTCTTTCAGTTATTATTAGTTTTGGAAGTAGTAGTAAGAAAGGATGCATTTCATATTGATGTCAAACTGGATCTTGTTCAGTAAACTTTCTTTCCCCATCTCTTGACTCTCTGGTACACATATGTGAATAACCTGAAATAAATTTTTTGAAATTATTGCAATTAGATTGTGCACTGAAACATTTATTGCAGCCCTCCAACACTGAGTTTTGTATTTTTTATTGTTGTTTTTTTTTTTTTTTACCATTCTCCCGACTGTTCATGGAGGAAAGATACTTTTTACTCTTAAAGGTGACATTTTATGATTCCTTCAACAGGTTAAGATAGGTCTATGATTTATACAAAACATTTTGCACAAAACCATTCTTGGATAATGAGATTTTGAGTATTTTGTGCTTCTGTCAGAATGAGCTGGTTTAGGGCATCTTGTCACTTCCAATCCAAATTAGCCGCTGCTGACCACGCCTCCCAAGCCAACGTTTACATACGCACGTTTGAAGAGCAGAAGTGGAGCCTCCTGCACACCCAACAAGAATGCAGAAAGCGGTTTCTGGATAGGAAGTCAACAACAAAACAATTGTCTTTTCTACAAGTCATTGTACAGAAAATTCAGCTGTGAAACCAGACTTAAATCCTACTGTGAAGTACTGAAAATGTCAAAACTGATAAGGCACATAAGAAACATAAGAGCCAAACCAGTGATGGAAAAATCAGCTGTTCTTTAGTACAGCCTGTTGGTATAAAAGGTAAACAGGATGGATTTCCTGTAGCAGTCAGTCTTGCAACAATTTTGAGGAGGTCCTGACTGGCAGCAATAGTCAAACCAGCAATAGGAAGAAAGTAGAATCCTTTTTCTCAGAATTTTGACTTTTTTTTCCTCATAATACTGACATTTTCAGAGGTCCAACTCCTCTTCCATAGAAGAGCTTTAAGGTATCAGTGTTATGGTACATTTAAGAGCTGTTTCAATAAATGAAGCCTGCTGGAAAATGTTGGAAAACCTTTGTGCTGCAGTGTGAGTTTAGACGTCGTCTAGCAGTAAATCATGCACTCATTTCACTGTGTGGTCTCTTCCACCTCTACGGATCTGTTTTGCTGCCGGAGGCTCTTGCTCAACAATCAGATTCCCTTCAGCCAATTCCTGTTTTGTTGAATGTCTAAATGCTTCAAAGCTAATGCTTTTGTGAGATAATTCCCTCTGCAAAGATTTAATTAAGTGCGCTCGGTTTGTTTGCAGTATCATCTGTTCATCAGCATTGTTGCAGCGTGGAAGCATTCAGTCCAATCAATCCGAACAGGCTCCGCTTCTTGTTTGTGGCTCTTCTGGCTCTGAATGTCGCAGCCTAATGAGTTTATGAGAATGATGCGTGGAAAATCTTGTTTCATGTGGATGAAGGCTGAACCGCTGCTGTTTTAGGAACATGCATGGGTAAATTAGCTTAAATGTCTTGGTAAGCATAAAACTTCCATGGGAAAGTCAACATTTTTTAGACAGAAGAATTGTTTTACTTATTTATTTGGAAGAAATCTTACTCTAATTCTTTAAGATAGTTGTCCTTCAAACATGTTTTTTACCCAAAACTCGGCTGGATGCTGCTGGAGAGGAGGAGCTTTGTGGAAATGGGTGGAGCTTTGCAAGAGCAAGCATTTAGGCATCCCCAATGCCATGAGAAAATCAAGGATTCCTCAAACATGCATGAAAGAATCAAAGTAATACTCCAGGTATGTTTTATGATGAAGGAAAAACATCTTAACATGAAGTAAAGTTGATTTTACATAATACTGCCCCTTTAATTTTGTGGCAGCACACCAATAGTTGTAAGTTTTGCAGAGCTGTTTGTGTCGACGTCAGATTCATGTAAATAAAACTTGTTCTGAAGCTGCAGTTTAAGGTCTTAAGCAGCAATAAGCTGACTGCAACAGAAAGCTCACTGAAATGGGTGTGAGATGTAACACCTGAATGCCTTGGCTGACTGTGTGAAAACAAGCAAGACATGAAGATGAAGGGTAAAATGTGTCCATTAAAGGGGATGTGATATGCAAAACTCATATTTTGCACATTATCTTTTTTTTTTCACTTTTATTTGGGTTTCTACTGCTTCTAAAAACAACTCAAGCCCTTAAAAAAAACATGCTTTTTGGCAACAGGTTCATGTTTTTTGGTGTCTGGAAAATGAATCGCTTTAAAAACCTCCAGAACGTAATGTTACAAATCAGCAGGCACTGCCCAGTTACCTAGCAACCCAAGCTAAGCTCCAGTCTGTTTAGTCAACTGGTTTTACCGCTATATCCTCTTTACAATGGCTGCTGAAAAAAGACAAATGTTTTGTTGTTGACTTACAATACAGAAACAACTTTCTGCATTCTTGTTGGTTGTGCAGCAGGCTCCACTTCTACTGTTCAAAGATGTACGGTTGCATAATTGCCAATCTGTTCAAACCATTTTCATGTGTGAGGGTAAATGTTGAGTTTGGGGGGACGTGGCCAGCAGCAGCTTCTTTGGATTTAAAGTGACAGCTCATTCTGAAAGGAGCTTAAAATAGGCAGAGCAAACATGTTTGTATGGCCCATAGACCTATCCTAACTTGTTCAAGGAAGCATAATGGGTCACCTTTAAGCATTTCCAACTCCTCCATGACAAGAAATGTTCTATATCCTGCTGATATAGCATTAAACAATGTAAAAAATAAAAAAAAAAGGGTTAATGTAACACTAGAGCAAGTCATCTGAAAGAAATGCATTTCCATCTAGGATATAACACAATTTATCCTGGGAGCAGCAATTTTATTTTCGGCGTTCACCAAGACCCATTTACACGAACAAAGACACCATTAAGGAGAGAACAGCAAAACGCTGTCCGTCTCTGGTCCCCATGGTGATGTGCAGGAGCACTTAACCTGCCAGCAGGGCACTCGGTGGGGCTTCCACCCAAACACAGGGGCCTGTCACGAGAGGGAGGTCTGTGGGGACTCAAAACAAAAGGCCACGGGCAAGCAAGGCCAGGCACAATCTGTCCACCTCTGCACTTACACAAGCAGACAACACAGACAGGAGAACCGAGTTCATGCTCCTACACAAATACGCTACATGCTACATGTTACATGCAACATGCTACATGCTACATGCAACAGCAGACGACTAACTACCAAAAACTACCGCTTTAATAATTCCTCTTATTATGAAAATAAGAGGAAATTATGCAATTAAAAGTGGAGGTAGGGTCTAGGGAAGGATGTATGCCAGAGGAATATTCAGTGAGAAAATTAGATCTTCCGAGGGAAACATGGAAAGTCTTTTCTTGAGATAAAAAAACAATGTGAAGCCTGAGGGGATAGTAGTGAGATTGTCCTAGAAAGACTTTGATCTCAAACAAGTCACTAATTCAATAGAAAGCAGATAAATGACATCTTTTTATTCCAGCTTTCATATAATAGAGCGTTCAAATTATCAAAGTCTTAAACCATTTCATAAGGCAAATATTATGTTTTAAAGGCAAATATTATGTATTAGACCCAAATATAGGTATAAAAAATAATTTCTTTAATTGTTTTCCACAGTAAATGTTTCATTTTAAAAGCACTTTTTATGTTTAATGTTGGGTGTTTAGCTCAGTTAAAATTTTAAAAATGGGATAATATGTATTAATGAACATAAACATGTAAATACATAACATGTTTATGTTCATGTTATGCGTCACCTGGCTTCAAGGTTAAAACTACTAAACTACAGGACAAGAAAAGCATAAAAAAGATCTTAAAATCTATACATCTTTGCATAAAATCAATTTAGACATTTTTGGCTTTCGAAGAGCCGTTTTTAAAGATGATTTTCACTGATGGGAAGTGAAACATCTCTTGTTCACTCACTCATTTTTAAAAAATAAACTGCTGTAATAGAGCAGTTTATTTATAAAAGACATGAAATCTTTTATAAGCCAAGACAGAATCTTGATATTTTACATTATCCCAACTCGTTTTGTGAGAATTCATGACAAAACATGACCATTTGATTTTTAAAGTATGACGTAGTATTAGGGCCACATTAAGAACATAAAAAATTATTTAACTATGAGAATAAAGTCAATAACATGACAATAAACACATAATATGACTATTCTTGTAATTTTATCACAAGCAGTCATTCCTCACTGTTGTTTTTTACAAACCAGACAGGGTGCTGGTTTGTTAGGTATCTCCTCTTAGTAGATTTATCTGAGTAAATGTTAATATTTTGTTATTAAATTACAGTTGGAGACTTTACTTTCAAATCCTTAGTCCTTGTTAGACATTACCGCAAGACAATTCTTTTATAGATATTTCTTGATTTCTATCATGAAAATGAACCTACAAACCTAAACCAAACTTAAAAACATGTACAATAAACACACCCTTTGACTTCATGATAAGTACAACAGTATGTTTTTACTCTATGTTGAGTCACATCTGTTGAAACAGCGCAGATGCCAATCATGTCCCCAACAAACCCGGTTTCATCTACGGGGAAAAGCAGAATCAAATGCTATGAGTGTCTGTGCTTCTCAAAGAGAGGAGCAGAAAGAGGCAACATCAACTATCTCCTCCCCTGCCAAGACTGCAGTGGAGCAGAGGGCCTCCTGGGAGGCTTCGCTGGGCTATTCAATCTCCGAGGCCGACAACTGACAATGAGCATCATGTCCAGGGGATAGAAATCGAAATTAGAAACAAAGGAAATGAAGGCAAAGCACAGCAGGCTGTCGAAGGTGGAGCCCATAAGTCAGGACTGTTAGGGATGGATGCTGCCACAGAAATTACCCTCTGATTCATCGTACAGAGAGAGTTTGAGACGGGAAACAGCTACTCTTCCTGTCTGATGTAGCTGCATGCAGGTATAAGAATGAACCCACAGTTCAACAAGTTGAAAAATCAATTTTTTTTTTTTTTTTTGTTACCATCACTGAGACTGCCTCTCAGGTAGTGACAGAGCTGCCACTTCCTCTGACGAGCTCCTTTGTTTGATGAATAAAAGACAAAATGGCTGCTGCAGAGTTTAATTATATCAGAGATACAGTCAGACAGCATATTAAGGTTTATTTATGTCATTAGGTAAATTCTCATTGGAGCAGACAGAAGTCACATCTGAGGTACCCCAAGGTTCCATCCTGGGACCCCTAATATTTAATATCTGTATACAGTATTAATATCTGTATCTGTATAACATTAGTCACCATAAGTAATGGTGATTTTATGATGTCAACAAGTGACTCTGAACCCATCCGTACTGAACAAATGCTTAGAACAGGTAACAGTATGGATGTGCCGTAGCTTTCTCCAGCTGAACAGAAACAAAACTGAAGATATTATTTTTGGACATAAATAGTCACATAAAGACAATTACAAAGTCAGCCTTCTATCTCCTGAAGAACATTTCCAGGATTAAAAGACTATTGAACTGCCTTATTGCTGAAATGTGCTATGCAAATAAACGTAAGAGTCCAGAGAGAATGGTTCAATTTTAATATACAATATTTTTCAGACTATAAGCCCTCTGCTGCATCCTTGTGGAAAACCAAGAGCAGCGGCGATACCAGCGCCTTATAGACTGCTGCGGCTTATACATGTATGTTTCCAGTTTCTTTTTAAAAACTTTGTGGGTGCGGCTTATAGAGAGGTGCTCACTATAGTCTGGAAAATACGGTAATTTTGTGCACATGTAGACCAACAAAGTGATTTAATTTTCAAAACGCTGTAACACCTAAAAAAGGCACTAGAGGGCATAAAAGGTAGCATTGAGTTTGAGCGACGTATGGCTCAAACTCTCCAAGCATCTGACAGTTAGTCATGTTGAACACACAGAAAGAATGACTAACAGTACCAACACATAACGGAGTTTAAAATGGGTTGATTTCAGCAGGTTGTTATATGATATACTGTACAGTATATGATCAATAGATTTATGATTATTACAGATTGAACCACAAACTTCAGGTGTGATAGACCAAAACAAGGATTTTGTGAAGTAAATGCAAACTGTGACTTGATTTTTACAGGGGTTCTTAAATTAAAAATCAAAAAGTATTGCATTCATTTTAGATTCAGCCCAAATATTTCAATATTACTAATAAAACTGAGCAAACTGCCATTTAGTAAGTATATTGTGTTTTATTTACTTGTTACACCTTTGATTTTCCAACATTTCTGTGAAGTGTTTTCTTCAACAGTGGGTTTGTATGAAAAGTCCTTTTGCTTGGTTGGTTAATTAATTGATATACTTTGCAGTTTAATGGTTGAGTTCCTATGTTTTAAATGGGAAGGCAGCACTTTGTAAATACAGGATTGACTAACTGATGATGGTAATAAAGATTTCAGTTTCATTGTATGAGATTGAATGATGTCTCTTCACTGAGTTGTAACGACAGTAATTGATTATGCAGGTATTGTTTTATTGCAAAAATAGAAAAGCAAAAGACTGGAAGCAGAGTTTAAGTGAAACAGAGCGTGTTTTATCCATTACAAACTAACTGTAGATTGCCTCAAAGGCGCTAGGAGAAAGACAGATTAATTCCAGTCCTTTGTAATTCAAATGGACTGGGCTGATCCCCCACTATGCATGGTGATGGGCAGCATATTGGAGGGCAGCGCGCCCTAATAGGATGGACGAGGCGAAAGAATCTTGGCCAGGCAACAGACAAAAGCCCAGCAGACCAGAGGGTCCTGTAAGTGCAGCGCCAAGTCTGATTCATCAACTTTTACACTTCAAATAAAAGTGAGTGCCGCGTGCCAGCTTGATTATCAGATGGGCCCGGCTGCATTACAGGAGACGACACGCTACATTTCCTCTGATGTCGCTGCTCTGCAGTGGATTTGCGGGTTCCTTTTGAAGATGGCTTCCAATCAGGTTTGCAAATATTTGCTGTTATCCAGAGAGGAAAGAGCAATTCTTCTCAGGCTTCTTACCAGACACAAACATACAGATCAATCCCAGGTTACCTCTAAAACTGTGTTTTTGCTTTCAAGTGGATGCCTATCTTCAATGTACAGCGGATGTAGATTCAGGTGTGATACAAATAAGTGTCACTAGGCATAAAGGGTATAAAATGCATTTTTTATTCTTGGGTATTTATATTGTATTACTCATGCTGCTATTGTTAAACAAGGCCTTAAAACAAAATCTGAGCTAAAATTTTGCCTTATTTGATTAGCTGTCAGTGTTGTTTGGGAGAAGGTTAATTTGGCAGCATATCAGTAAAAAAATGAGAAAAAGACTAATTACTAAAACAACTAAACTTCCAAGTTATTTCTCAAATTTTAATTGTACTTGAAAAGCATTAGTAGAGCCTCATGCACAACTATTAAGAATGTAGAAAATTATTATGTAGAATAATTTTTGAATAATGATTTCTGATTAAATTAGAATCCATAACCATACATTTCCAACGAAAGTCAGTTTAAAAGATTAGGTTTAAATGTTTAATTTGAGAGTAGCTTTATGAAACCAGGCCTTTTGCATTTCCTCATCAATCCTGTGACTTTTAGAGGTATTTTTTAAAAATATATTTTAAGCTCATTCTGTTGAATTTTTATGTTCATTTATTGTAGATTTTGTATTCATTTTGTTAATTTAACACTCTAAGAATCCATAATTTAATTTCTAGTGTGAAAAACTGTCCTTGAGCCAAACACATGATTTTGTTCAATGTGTGATGTAAGTGAATTTCTGAATGACAAAGAAAAGCCAAAGTACTCATCTTTAAATATGCATTTAAAATATCTTTTATATCTTTTGCTCTCTGCTGCGGCTAACTTAAAATCAAACATTTAAAAATCAATCTGCATTTCATTGATTTATTAAAAACTGACTAGGTACAGGAAGCCTTTTCAAAGAAAGAGTGACCTAATTACTATTTAATTACTCGTAATTAATTAATGACTTTTTTTTAAATCAAGATCTGAAAAAAAAAAAAAATATATAAACGTGATGCTTCTCAGAAAAAATCCAAAAAAAATTTATTAATTAAAGTACTGTGGCTTAGTTTATTGTTGAGTAGGAAAAAAACATTTTTTTTGACTTATGACAAAAAGTTTGGACACCCCTGGTGTAAGTAAATGGTTAAAGAACAGCTAGCTGGGTTTAGAACAACGTTTTAATGTTTTTGTACACTTTTAACCGTCGTTAGCTTCTCCTAAAGCCACTTGGTTTGGCTGAAGGAGCATCACACTTTATGGGAATCTTGCTGCAGCAGCGCACCATGGCACTGCTAACAGCATTAACTTGAGATAAGATTGTTACAAGATTATTAAGGACATTACTTGGTATGGATCACTAACAAACACCGGCTGTTGTAATTTTCTGCTAGCATAGTGGATTTGTTTGGTTAACAGCTACTAATGCAGGAGGTAAAAAGGCCTGGGGGGCTCTTGAGGCAGTAATCCACTCAAAGTGTCTTAGCACTTAGACTCAAACACACAGAAATCCTCTTTTAGTTAAGGGCACTCATTGTTTGGGCCTTTGTGTTCATGCCAGATTCCTTTGCTTCATAAAAATAGCAACTCAAAGATCGCTCGAGTGGCTCTAGACGGGTAAAGGTTGAATGGGAAAGGATTCGCAGCACCTGCCCTAGGTACCATATTAAAGCACCACACTATGGGCTGCATTAGTGTCTCCGCAGGCATCCACAGCAAACACAGTGGGGACCTGAAAATCACAGCCCTGAAACCAGCGCTTGTCCAGTGAAGGTCACGGAGCGGAGACGGTATCTGCTCCAAAGGCAGAACTGCTTGAATAGATGAATCACAAGTGGCCAGAGCATCAAAAAGTTGCTTCTTTGTGCCTTTTTCCTTTCCGGGGAGGAAATTTCTCGTATAGAATAATGTCACATTCAAAGAAAGTAATGTGACTTTTGCAAGGACAACAACAAAGACCAAAGTTAAACTGTTCTGTCGCAGAAAGAATCAAAACGAACACTGTTAAATGAACACTGTTTTATGTTCACTACCACACATTTTAAAGGAGCAGTATCATGTACTTTCCAGGCATATAATGGCATTTCATAGCACAATCAAGTAACCATGTCACCTTCAGAAGAGAAATTTGACTTTATAGTTTAACACCTGGAAATTGGGCCTCTGTCTCTTTCTGACACTATGCAATCAGGAAGTTATCACAACATTGAAACTCATGGTGTGTGGACTGGCACAAAGCACAACGTCCATTGGGTTCTCTCAATTAGAGAACCCAGGGTGGGGAACGCCTTGCTAATCCAAATTAGCGGATCTAAATCTGATCCGTCGTCGTCTAATGTTTTTCAGTTCAATGTCTCCGTTCGTGTCATTGTTATTATTTTTCTTTGTGCCACAAACTGTGCTCCCATTGGACAATTTCACTCTGCCAAGACTGTTATATGGAAGAAGATTAGAGCCACTGAAAAGAAATAATTGAAATAAATAAAATGCGTAAAACATAGTCAAAAATACTTGATGCCTGAAAAATGTATGAAAAAGTATATGCTTTGCTACATCTCACCTCTAAAAGTATATATATTTCTATCTCCTACAGTTGGAGTAGAGAGAAGAAGGAGGGTTGTTTTGTCTACCTGGACATGAAGGTTGTTTTCAGGCAGACTAAATTAAACTCTATGTTTTTGATGTTATCCAGCTGCTGGTTCTTGGATGCTTATTAAAGATGGCTCCAATCAACTGGGGATTAGTCTCAATTTTCAGTTTATAAATCCTGAGCAGAGCTGATCTAATAAAGAAAAGGCTTTAAATATGTCAGACAGGTTTGAAAATATGCAAAAACAAAGCTGTCAACTCTACTTTGCAGACAGAATGTCATTAACTGCATTTCTTACAAACTTTGTTGATATTCTGTTAATGTTGAGAAAACATAATTTTGGTATTTTCTTATTAGCTAAGGAATGCACTGAAAGTCACATGTGAATAAGTTTGCTCATGCAATAAACCTTAAAAAAACATGATCCTCTTATCGCTTTCTGCCATTGTGTTTTACACCAGCAGTAACATAATATTTCATAAGTGAAATATGCGTTTTCATTTCAATTTTGTGAAATATACTAATTTTGATGAAGCTGAAAAACATCCTAGTGCCAAAATTGATCAAAAAACTTAGTTTTTTATAATTGCCGTTTCCATTAAGCAAATTTATTTTCAGGACTCTAATTTGTGCAATTTCATAGTCAGTAGAAATGCATGCATTATTAAAATAAAGCACTTACTGTTTTGTTTTACGCTGCTTATTTTACAAATAAAAACTTAGTAACTGTGTTAAATGGGGTTTTGTGGGACTAGCAGTGTGTCATAACTAACAAGAAATAATGCAAACTTTAAGTAAAACATACCAGTAAATATCCAATTTGACAAATTCAGGGAGGAAAAAAAAGCACCACATAAAACATACTGTATGTGGATGAAAAATTAAGACTGTTCTGGCTCAGGAAGCACAGGAGAACACAAGCTGCTGTCTTGTCACCTTAATAACTGCGGGACGAAGGCGACTAGAACCAACACAGCAACGGTCCCCGATCTGGGCAGCTCGTTATTAGAAAGAAGCCCAGTGGAGCTCGTTAGAGGACGACTGGAAATGCGGTAAATAAGGTTAATTGGGCGATCTGTCAGAGCCGGAAAGATGCTCCCACTGACATGGAACAACCAGAACATGATTTCACCCTCTGTGCCCGAACCTCGCCCCTCTCCTGTTTGCACTCATTAGCATGTTGAAGGGTTGATTTGGTGGCTGGGGTGGTGGAAACTGAAGCTAAGGTGTGCTTCGGTGAAACCATAGGTACCGAGCAACGAGAGTTTCAGCCTTCCTGCAGTGTAGCGCTGCAGTCATGCCCATTTGGGAAATGCTTGCAGAGGTTTTAGTACATTTCAGGTAAAGCTAAAACAAATTGTTTTACCACAGCACAAACAATGTTAGCATATAAAATAGGTGTTGAACAACTGCATGCCTTTAAAACTGCACTTTTATTAATCATTTTTACAATATTTGCAAGAACCAAGACAGATGCAATTTGGATGTAAGGGAACGTAGTATGCAAAATTCAGGTTTAGAATGTTTTTATACTCCCACTTGGGACTCTACTGCTTCTATCAGCATCCAAAATTATTGTGTAGAGGTGATTTTGGTGAAGCACTTAAAAAATATTCATAAAAAGCCATTTTTTGGCACTAAGTTGGAAAATTAGCCATTTTCAAAATCAAATTAGCAAGCACTGCCCATCACCTAGCAACCCCAGCAAAACTCCACCAGCTGGTTTTACCACTGCATGTGCTGTACAATGGCTGCTGGAAAAGTTAAGTGTTGGATTTTTATTGATTGTGCAGGAGGCTCCACTTCTGCTTTGTGAACATATATGGTTGTATAATTGCACATCTGATTGCAGCTATTTTCATGTGTGGGAGTAAACGGTAAGCTTGGGTGTTGTGGTCGGCAGCAGATTATTTGGATTTAAAGTGACAGGAGCCCCTAAAACAGCTCATTCTGAAAGGAGCTCAAAATATGCAGAACTGACCAGACTGAAATCTCATTGTCTACGTAAAAACATGTAATGAACATTTTTTATAGCCCTTAGATTTATCCGAACATGTTCGAGGAAGCATAATGGACGACCTTTGAAAAAAATTAAAATAAACAAAAAAAACTCATTACCTCTTTAAAATGTTCAACACTTTGTAACTTCAATGTTTAAAGTAGAAAAACAATCTGTAAAGCTTCTATAAAGTATGAAAACTTTATAGAAGCAGTTTCACTGAAATCTTTGCCTTTTTTTCAAATTAGTTCAAGCTTTCACAGTTTTAATTAAAAGCGTTTTGATTAAAAGGTTGACTTGATCTACTGACTGTGACTGTTGGCTGCATTTGATGTTTCCTTTGGGGGTGTCAGAATGAATGGGGGACACATTATATAATGGAAACCTGGATTTTGTTAGCTTTATTTTTATGAAACTGATGACACTATTATCAAACCAATAAAAGTTCCCTGTTCTGGAACAAGCATTAGAACTTGGAAAAACTTCCTCAGCAACTACGTTTTAGACTCCTATTCTCCCAACTCAGAGAAGGAATTAGACTTCTTCTTTTGCTCTTTCCTTTGGTTTGTTATTTTGTTTGTATTTCCTTTTAATTCCTGTAAAGCACTTTGTATTGCCTTGTTGCTGGAAATGTGCTATATAAATACCTGGGTTTCTAACACAGATGGTGTCTGCGAGTGTATTTGACATTCCCATTAAGAGCAGAAAAATCTCCACAACAGTTTAGAGGGCAAAGGCACTTGAAAGATTTAACCTCAGTGTTAATGAGACTGATTTGACCATTATTTCTAAGGGCAGCTCATTAGTTCTTGGTGAAAAAGGGACGGTGCTTCAGCAAACACTTTAAAATGTAAAACATCACTTGGTTTCTTAAATTCATGTTAAACTTTACCGTATGGTATTGTACTACCTAATGAAGTCCGTAGTTTTGGCTGTTATCGTCAGCAGAAGCAATTTTTGCCTGCTCCTCTTAATGACAGCAGGCAGTTAATTAAAGGTCTCGTCTTGGGGGAAATTTATTTCCCGTCACATTTACTAAGCCAGGACTTCTAAGGACTCTGCTGTTCCTACGTCTTTATTAGATGAACAAGGCCGCACCAAAAGGGTGAATGCATGAAAAAGATAGGAGAAAATTAGCCAAGGAAGGTTTGTTGCTCAAATAAAAATTCTGTTTTTCAAAGCAATGGTACTACTCACAAAATACCAACCAAAACTAGTCATTGATTTTCTCAATTTGAAGTCAATGCCTTGACAAAGGCATCAGCGATAGAATGCTCTGCTATTATTTTTCAGTTACTGCAAATTAAAGTTCCTCATTAATACATGGTGTGACAAAAGGGGCGAAGCTAACTTTTCAATCGATACCTTCATTAATCCTTTTTGCTGTTATCAGCTCGTCCTTCAATTCAAACAAAGAAAAGGCAAAGCACCTGTTATCTAGATTC
Source organism: Alfaro cultratus (assembly GCA_903066825.1). NCBI lineage: Eukaryota > Metazoa > Chordata > Actinopteri > Cyprinodontiformes > Poeciliidae > Alfaro > Alfaro cultratus. Next base: position 39,697 of record CAEFZX010000991.1, on the reverse strand, counting down.
CAGCAATAAAAGTATAATTCTTCAATTAAAGCTAAATCTGAATAGGAGTTGAAGTTACTTTTTCAGAAAAAAAAGAAAAAAGAAAAAGAAGTCAGGAGCTCTAACTAAAGAAATTCACCTAATCATGCTGAATGTACACATTTGACCATCCAGTCGTACTTATTGTAGCTTCTGTGTTGTGCTGTGCAGGTGCAATGTGCTGTGTGTTGATGTGGTTTTAATCAGTGCTGTCAATCAGATTAATCACGATTAATCACTGTGCAAGCTCTAAATGTAAATCTGCAAAATTATTTTATTGTTACAAACCAAATTGAAGATTTCCGGGAAAAGTAGTAATTTTGTTTAGAGATATTTACTATAAACTGCTTGTGCTTAGATTGAAGAGTAATTCATTGCTGCAACATAACACCTTATACTACTACTACCCAAAATATTACTTCTGGATCATGAAATATTAACGTGTTAAACGTTTCAGATTAATCATGTATTAACGTTGACAGTCCTGGTTTTAATCAGAACTATGAAGTCCACATTGGTGGGCAGGAGACAAGAATTTATTGGTGGATGTTCAGCCAGTCCTAGAAACCTACAAAATATTTCTTCTCATTAAGGCAGGATTCTACTCTTTATTTTGTGTTTATTAAGTGACGTTTGGCCTAAATAAGGACATCACATGCTGGATGAGCCAATATGTTCTGTAGTTTATTTAGTCATAGATCAAGAAATGGATTCATGTTTCCTGAAACTTGTCATTTAATGTCATGTTTTGTATTGTAGGCTGCATTGAAAGTGTTCATGTTTTGTTACGTGGTTAAAAAGAGCAATGGGGTTCCCGTGTCGAAGAGTCAACAAACACCACCTTAATGGGAGGAAATTATGTTCATATTAACAGAAATTTCTGCAGGTAAATCCAGGAAATTGAACTTACAGAAACTAGCAAAACCCCTGAGATATGATGGTGTTGTAAAACCACCTCTTGAACAAAAAAATGCTGGTATTTAATTAAATCCAGCCTCCCTTTAGCTATAAAAATGTCTCCTATGCTTCCAGTTGGAGCTGCAGCCAAAAAGCCAAAATGCCTTTGATAAAACCCTGCCAACAACATTCCTCTGCAGTTAGACCCCCTCTGCTCCCCCGTCCCTCAGATGTCCCCTTAAACTCCTCACAATACAATTCACCAATGAGGTAAGAGCTGTGTTTTCTCTGCACTAATTAAAAACAATAAAAATGTCACATTTGAATCTAAAATAACAGCTCAAATTAGAAGAAAATTGCTTTGTTTCTTTCTTTTTTCTAACTTTACCACCGGCCTCAAGCAGTGCTCTTAATTCTGGTGCAATAGTTGGTACATAAATTGGTTGCTTTTCTTCCTTTCGGCACAGCGTCAGACATTTTCTAAACTAATTCCCCTGCATTTGATGTTAAAAATTATTTTAAATCTTTTGTTTCTGCTGAGGCAAAATAGCTGATTCTTAACCACCAATCAAAGAGCCCTCAGAAGCTGAATTTTATTTTTGGAGTGTTTTTTTCTGCTCTGACGGTTTGTGTTTAGTAAACCACTTAGTCAAATCTTACTGTGCTCCAGTTTCTCTTCAGGTGAAGTTTTTAAGGTGTTGCGGATGTTTAGATTTAGTTTTTGTAGCTCCGGTTTCTAAGTCTGGCCATTGGAAATAGAAAAAAACAACAACAAAAAAAAAAGAAAAAAAAAAGAGTATATTTCTGCAAAAGTCTTGAACTTTTGAATCTAAGAAATCTTTTTCTTTTCTTTAGAAAATGTATTAAATGAATCCCAAAGTCTTTTCAAGAAAATTTTTGAATTTTGAAACTCTAAAAATTTCCTAAAGTCAAACATTTTATTTTATGGAACTCAGAAATGTCCTGTTTTTTTCCAGAAAACTGAGATTTTTTCTGGCAAAATTTATATCTTTCAAGCTCAGAATTGTGATAACCTGCAGCAAAATGTAAACATCTGCATTAACAGATACTCTTCAGGTAAATCAAGATGTTTTGAACCAAAACAGGGACAAAAATGTCAGTTTCTTGATATAACAGACTCAGTCTAAGCATCGACATTCAAGAATTTCATTTGTACAAATTAAAATATTTATATATATTTAGAAAGTGACGCGCCGTTTCTTTCATGCTTTGTTGATGTTTGTGGCTGCAATGTGACAAAGAAAAACAAAAAAACAACATAAATCAAAAAGGTAACATTTTATAAGGCATTTTTGCTTGGATATGGAAATCTCAACCCTAATAATGCCAAAAAAAACCTATCCTACTTGAAAATGGACTTTATAACTACATCAATACTGTAAGCCACCCAAAGAAGAACAGCAGCTCGTAGTAAAAGCTTGAACCACAGAAAGGACTTTCCTGTTTTAATGCCTCCCATTAAGCCATTTAGCAATAATGAACCAAGCACTGTATCCACCATCTCAGACCTCGTTCTAAATCATATTTTAATCAACAGAGTGGCCTTTCTAATATACACTTACGCCAAGGAGTGGCAGAGCGAGTGTGACCTTGGCCGGTGATGTATCCGTCATTGCTTTTATTTATACACCTATCTGTTTGAGCAAGCATCAATAAATCCTCCCTTAAACTTTAAAGGCACTTGTGCTGAAAAGACGAAGCCGTCACCTGACAAGGGATGGAATGACTTTACGAGCAGGAGGACAAAACCACATAAAATAGCTTTCTGTAAGTGATGTATGAGATGAGTGATGTGCGTCAGAGGTGAACCGGCTCCAGTGCAAGAGCTGCAAAAGTGGGGAATAAATAAACTGGACGGTCCAGATATTTGTGGGAGGGAGCCGTCTACAATATCTGGTGCTTAAGAAGGAGAAAGTAGATAAGATGGGAAAAGCTGGGCAAACAGAACAACTTTATACTCCATAAAACAGAGATAATCCTATTTATTCTGGGATTTTTAAAACATGACATTTGGAGTGTTTGTTTTATGTTGTGAGGAAACAAAAACCTCAAAGTGTCACATAAAGTTGTGTCTTTTACATTTAATGATTCATATTCTAACACTTAAAAAAAAAAACAAGACCAAGTCTTTAATGTTCACTTTAAAATATGACTGAATTAAAGTTACTGTGGATTTATGGCAGACATTTCCGCAGTGAGAAGGCTTTAAATATAAATCCTTGAAAAAATTGAGAACAGATTGAAGGAAGGAAGGAGGAAGATTAAAAAAAAAAAACATGGACAAAAAGAAAGGCCACAAGAAAATAAGGATGGAGTAAACAACAAAAAATGCGTAAATACAACAAAAATGAACCTGAACAGCTTCACAGTTAGTCTCATAAATAGCCTCATGCTAGCGGTTAACTTAGCGCTTAGCATTAGCATCAACACTCTTATATAGTTCAAAATAAGCTCCTCCAATGGCTATAACATAACCCAATGTTGAATAAAGCAAATAAAATAGCCAACTTTATTTATATTATCATTCTCAATAATGATAATTGAAAGAGTTAATAATAAATGTAAATGGATATTTTTATATCGGGTCATTTGATTTGACCCTAGAAATTGCAGAGGAAACAGAAGTGGGCAATGATTTCCCCAGATAACTAGTTCCTGGTTTGGATTCCAAACTTTTTACAAATGGATGAAGGCCATAAAATTTGTATTTTTATTTAAAGGCCACATTTGTCATATTATTAGCTTTTTAGAGCTACCTGCTCAACAAACTGAACTTGAATAGGTGGGATACATGTTTTGCAAGATCAGATATGTCTTTAGCTCAAAAATGAAACTCTATGCCTTCCACTGCTTGCATAATCAACTCCAACCCATTCGCAATCCATTTAAATGTCCCTCATTTGACACTAATAAACGCTAAAACAAAAAAGAAATAACTGCAAAAATATTTATTTGGCATGTGGATACAAATGGCAAATGTGTCACATTTATTTAAAACATTTATTTCCACTGACTGTGGTGAATTAAATTCTGTATTGAGACACATGAGGGTTGCATAGCTGCGAAAAAGAACATTGAATCACTGCTGATCTTGCCGCTGTTCTCAAGCCTGCCTAAAATGGAACACCCTTCTGCTATTCATCATATGCTACTCAATTATGAATGTCTGAAAACTTGAATGTGCTGCAGTCATATATTTTCAGAGGATGAAGGAAGAAGGAGTTTTGCTTGGAAAGCTAAAGAAACACAAGCTGCTATTAGAGACGGGAAAATACTTTTAAAACCAAATCAAACCCCATTTTGACTCATAAAAGAAACCTTTAAAAGCATACATTTAACACAAATATTAATGTATACTGAAATACTAAATAATCTAACCAGTCATTCTCCTTTATTCAGGATTAAATAGTGACAGCCAATCAGTTGCACAAGTTTCCAGATCTAATAAGCAAAGCTTTCTTTGACTAAAAAGCATCTAAAGAAGCTTTATATATACTCAATAAGGCCTTTTAATTATGATACCATATCACTGCCTTCGTAGTTACAGAAGATCTCCAGTAGAAACATCTGTTCTCAAGAACTGGAAGCATAATTAGACCTTTTATCTCCAAAGAGAAAGTTTCCATTTTTATAGAACATACCCATTTTTACTGACACAAAAACTAGAGTATTTTTTAAATTTAGATAATTTTTTTTTTCTTTGGTAATTTTGTCAATTTCTTCTCGCTGGTTTGACTTTGTGCTGCGTTTCAGAGGGAAAATAATGGGGAGAACTACCAATTAGTCATATGGTGTTTGACCGGTCCTTGACCTGTGGGGATGAAACCTTGCCACTAGCTTGCAGAGTCTCGTTATGTAGTTCATGTTTAATTAAAACCCCAAATTTCTCAACTTCAGAATCAGCTTGTCCTTGGAGAACTAGTGTTTTAATAAGCTTCTCATTGGCTCAAACACAAGATTACTCCCTGTTGACTCATTTCGTAGAATGGTCTTTATTTACAAGTCTGTTTCCAGATTTCCATTGTTTAATCCATACTAAATTGTGAGATTACTCCCTTGGTTTGACTAATACAAAACAAACAGTCCTGGGTCAAATAAAGCCTCTGCATTTGTTGGTTTAATTTCAGCTTTAATCAACCTTGCATATTGTGTTCACTTAAAAAAACTACAAAACCAAACAATCTTGGACAAAAAAATATATTTTAATAAATGAGCCATTATCTGTAGGATATGGTTCACCATAAAAGTCCATAAACGTTCAATAATTCATTGAAGCTGTCTTTTTGGTAACACAAATCAGGCTTACTGCACTGCACTGCGCCAATAAATGTCTATAGGAGCCTTGGAGACAAATTGACAAACACAACATGTGCAATTGGTCCTAGTGGATGCTAAGTGCTTAACTATTTCAACATGAAACGAAAACTATGTCAAATATTCGGCAAGTTTAAAAAGGACTGTTGGCTGCCACAAATTGGAACAACGACCACTGACCACATTCCTTTAATGTGATTTGCCATTTAGATTTACCTCAAAATTGGATAAACATCCTGCTATGATGTAACGTCAGTCAGAAACTTGATGGTCTTTGCAGTGCAGTCTGGATTCATATGACTCTCCGTATTGAACGTCTATGAATAAGAACTTCATTGTGGCAGCAATGATAGCAACGGTGTTAGGAGTTGGTGGTGGTGCATGGCAGCCTGGCAATGACTGCAATGTAGTAGCTTACCACCATTAGCTTGTGAATGTGTGAATGACTGACTGTTGAGTAAAGTGCATCTGGACTTGAGATTTACCATTTGTGGTTCCTGATTAGATATTATTGTGTTCTGAGATTCAAAGCAGTTGAGGCTACTGGTAACTGGCTGCTAATATATCCTTACTAACCAGTCAGCTAGCTTTTTTGCACCTATTAAGGCTAAGTGGAACTTTATTGCCAGTTGACTGGATAATTTTTGTTTTTACCACCAACTCACTTCTGTCTTAAACTCTTAAGATTGGCAATGCCTGATTGTAATACACCAGGATCCCACAACCATCCTATATATTTAAAGCTTTTTCGGGCTTAAATTTAATTCAAGGTGACATTAAAAGGCCTTAGAAAGTCTTAAATTGGACTTGCTGAAACCTGCAGATACCCTGGCTTTGCCTTTGACCTCAACCTGCTCTGGTAGTCCTCAAGATAAATTACTGCAATGAGGTTTTGCATGGTTGTGACAGAAATTGGGTGCAATTTCAGAAAAAAAACAAAACATGTTGGATGAATACTAAGCCTGAAATTTGATGGTGTTTGCAGTGTCTTTGTTGGATCTTAATGGGTGTAATAGGAATACAACTGGCTTCTCATTTTCAGCTATTTGAAAATACAAAACTTCTGCAGCAAGGTTGTAGCAGGTTATCTATGAAGTGGGGACAATGCGTATAACTCTTGGTTAATCACTTGATAGCTGGAGACAGACTGGCCCTTGCTGACCCTTGCCCTGGTTTTGACCCCTCTCTCTGCATTAGCAGGGTTCTGAATAAGTTATTGTTATTTCCACTGCTGCTGCCACAGGCATCATGTCCTGCTACAGGGATAAATCTTTTTACCAAGTAGTGAGTGGAAAAAAAAGAAATGATTGCCTTCACACTAAAGGGGATTTACAAATTGCTGCAATCAAACCACGACCACATAGGTCATTTAGGTCATTGAGAGTTTAGTGGGGTCTTCATCCAGTGTGAAAGGGGTCTTCATGTCTCTAGAGGTGTTTTGTAAGATGATCACTTTGCTTTTTTAGAACGTTGTGTTACACAGTGTGCAAAACCAAAATGTTTGTCCCGAATATGTTGCTTCCTGTACGGGGGATTGCTTTATGTAGCAGTGCAAGTTGAAAACAAAAAGAAGAAGTAGCGGCTCGATAACATATGCATAGTGTTTAACCACCTTCATCGAGTCCTTGCATGGATCAAATTGTCAACTTTAGGAGAACACTGAAATCTGCCACCGCAGAAAAGACTCCTGTGGAGAACTTCAGCACAGAACAAAGAGAAAATGGCAGAACTACCAGCAGGGAGGCACTAAAAGTGTCAACTTCTAAAAAAAACCCCCAAAAAACAGCTTTGATGGCTGCCATTTCTGCCAAATTAAATATTTTTCTAAGCAAAAGACTGACAGAATGCCATTTGTGCAACATTTTTAAATCACAAAGTGCTTTAGAGAACAGAGTGAGGTGAGGTGGGTTGAGTTCGTAGGATATTTGCAAACAGAACTAGATGAACAAAATCCAGGAGTTCAGATATTTTTAATTAGGGATCTTGTCCTTTGACTATTTTTAGAAAGTTTAGCCTCTAGTAAAACTGACCAAACCTAATTTGTTTTAATCTAAAGTCAACTAAAAATCTTGAGCTAAATTTACATCTCCAAACACAAATTAGTGCAACAGTGTTTGCCAAGCACATCAAAACTGACAATTTGAAAATTCTTTAAGACAACAAAAAGCAAATTATAAACTTTTGACATTTTTTCGGTTTTACCTGCTTACCAAACAAAATATTACCATTTTTATTAAAGAAATACATGTAAATCATTGCAGATCCAGAAGATACAAAAATAGCCTGTTAATTTTGCATTAAAAAAAATTTATTTAAATTTTGTTGGTCTAGAAAACAATTAGTCTGTTCTCAGCATCAAGAATGCAGTGGCAATGAGTTTACTTTAATTTAGCCAACATTAATGAATAATGATTGGTGAAAATTTGGGAAAGCTTTAGGGATATTAGACTAATAAAAATGCATCGTTGATGTTTATATATAACAATTACCGACCATTTCTGTGTCAATCTTAAGCTTATAGACTTTTTTTTCCCATTAGGATAAGATCAATATTTTCCTCAGATAAAAAATAAAACAGAATCCTTGTTGAAGAAACATCTAGGGGAACTTGATGTCTCCATTCACTTAAGATTTATGGAGGACCAATCCTGTCATAGTTAAGAACAGATACAAAAATAAATTAAAGCTGCAACCCACCGCAGAAATTAAAGCTCCATCTCTGAACCTTATGGGGTTCAAAGATGGAGCTTTCCAAGGAAAAAAGTCACTTCCTGTTCTGAGGGGGCGGGGCTTAGATTACATCAGACTATGACAACATGGGATCGTCAGGCATCCAACCGGGATCACTCACCAAGTTTGGTGCCAGTTGACCTTTTTATGTGAAAGTTATAGCTTTTCATTTACTTTGGCGAGTACGACAAGTTTGCTGCTCGGCCACGATCCCTGAACATATATATGAAAACTATGTTTTTTTGATAACTTTTAAAACCCTACCCCTTAACTGCATCCTGACCAAGAATGAAGCTGATAGGTTGAAATCCCTAGGGCGAGTTTGTTAGAGTTCAAGGTGTGTAAAAGTGAAAAGTTGCCAAAATTTACCCTTTGACCCAAAATAAAAGACTTTTTTTCTTGATTTGAGGGGGATCTACCTATGTACCTAACTTCAGACCTACAGTTTGTCCTATCTCACGTCAGGGGGCGCTGTAGAGCAGTTTTTGCGATTCCACTGGAATTCAGAAATTTTACTTAGGGGACAATTTTGGGTGAAGTTTGGTGAGTTTTTGAATATGTTAAAGCATCTGAAAAGCCATGTACTTTGTTAGAAAAATGAGAAATCCTGCGATTATACTAAGCAAAACGAATGACAAGACAAAGAGATTTATTTAAGAATTGCTCCATTAAGTAAGTATAAACGTTAACGACATCCTGCACCAGATCTTTATATAAAAGCTGATTTACTTCACATATCACAGCATTACAGAAGTTTAAGACTTTATAATGCTGAAAGTCCTGGTTCTCACCGACACCACCAGACAGGAAGATGCTTTTAAATAATGAACATGCCATGTTGCATTCAATTGAACTTAAATAAAACATACTTATAATAGCAAGCCAAAGATTGAAAAAAAGACATCAACGCCAGGGCAGGATCTAACAAATTAAAGTCATTTTCTTTTATACACTAATCAGAGGAGAAAAGAGGCAGATTTACTGTGTGGCTGCAAATCATAAGTACCGCAGGCAGGTGTGGTGATTTACAGACACAGACTCATTTCAATAATGACCAAAGTAGTCACCAGGAGCAGCGCAAATTAGCATAGAGTTGCAAACAAATAGACCTGTTAATAACCAGGAGGCTGTGATTCATCAGCTGCACAGTTTGTTTCCTATAGCCAGAACTCAGGATTTATAAGCACCAACTTGCACTTAACACCAGCCACCTTGGCTCAGATGGAAAGAAAACTATCACTGCGACTTCTACTTACATAAGTAAATTCATGCTTTCACATGAGTTGTATAAAGGTTTAATCCCTTAACGCAAAAATGACATTAGCATAAAAAATGCAGCTATTACCGGTTTCTGAGATGACAAACTGATTATAAATAAAAAGGAAAATGTTGGAAAGCCAACATAATCTGACAACTTTCTTTGTTCCTTTTATAAAAGCAAGCTGATTACTTTGTCTTGGTTCGTCCTGACACTGAATGTACAATTAAAAACAGCAAATCCTGCCTCCTCAGACAGTGTGACTAAAGTGCTCGTCACAGAAATGGAAGCCAGGCAGAATGCATTATGGCGCAGTTCATCTAATGGCTTCGAAAACTAGCAAACAAACAGAAACTATAATGGAAAAAAGTGATCTGACATGAAAGTAGATGTAAATCAGAGGGTGAGGCACAGTCATCATCTTGGACCAATTAATTTGAGTGTTTTTTGAATGCAGGCTTTCTGCAGGCTGTGTCATTTTCAATGTTCTCCAGCAGTGCAACAATAGACTTTGTTTACAAAGAAGATCTCAAGTCAGACGTGCAGGAAGTGATGCATGTGGATATAAAAAGCTGTGTCCCTGTGTTTTCATGCAACACTTCATGTACAACCTTTTCTACCTTATTCTCCTCACTCACATAAGATAGATTACAGTAGTGAAAGGCAGAGTACAACAATACCTGTGATCTCATAGCCAAAGATCTTTGCAGAATCATTCTATAAGTTAGAACATAGATGAATTTCTACATAGATTTCTTAGCTGAACCTAATAAGACTAATGCCATTTTTTTTTCTTTTTACAGTGACATAAGCTGAGTATAAAGCTGAGCTGAAAGCCGATTCATCATCAAGAAAGAAATAATTTACAAATGCTGCCAGAGGAAAACTCCTCAGTTTTTGGAGTCCATTTGTGTTTCGTGAAGAAAGGGAGTTTTGGCAATAAATACCAGTCAGAAGGAAAAAAAGGGGGAAACATACATATACAGATAGCTATTTAGCTAGCAAGATGGATAGCTTGCTATGGAGATAACTAAGATTGATAAATTGCTAGCATGATAGACACATTATATGGCTAGCAAGATAAATAGCTAGCTAGCAAGACAGGTAGCAAGATAGCTAACTAGCTAGGTAGATAGCTAGAAAGACTCAATTGGATTTGTGAGATTTTATCAGATGAGACAGAGTCAAATTTTCAAGCAAGAAACATCCCAGGAGTTTCTGGCATTAAACAAAGGATGAACACATGTAAAAATGAACAATGAATGTTCACTGCTACATTGTGATGGTGCTTGGAGGCTCGTTGACGATGCAGAGCTTTCTCTTCCAGATACTCTTGTGATCTTACAGTGGCTCAGATGCCTCAATGAAATATTAAACTGCAACTGAAATAATTAAATGGATTTCAAAATCACAAAAAGTTGACCATAACTTCAGTTTTATGTGAATTTTTATTTATTTATTTTTTATGTCTGCTATATTACTTTCCTGGTGTTTTTTGCATTTTGATGAACCATCTAGGCATCATATGTTAGATTTTAATGCATCACAAACTCCCTTGAAGAAGAGTTTAGTGGCTTCAGCCAGAAATCAAACAATGGGTCATTATTGGGGCTTTTAGCTGCGTAATGATGCAAAACTTATGATCCAATCAACACAAAAAAATCCCAGACACAAAATTAACTTTCTTTCTTCCATTTCCATTCAAGTTCCCAGAATTAAGACCATTAAAAATGATATCTGTCACTTTAGGAGCACAGAAAGGCATGAAAGCGGTTGCAATGTTTGATTTTATTGCAAAAACTGAAAGGCTTTTATGCTAGAGTCAATAAAAAGCATAAAATAATTAGAAATGTAAAGCCAGGTATGACCACAGATTGATTTCCGCAAGCCTATGGGGAATAATTGATCAGAAAAACGCAGCATTAAGCCAGGCCTGCCCTCTGAATCTGCGCCAACATCAATTTATGGTATGGTAATTTGCATACATGCCGTATTCAGAGGCTGTAAATAAACTATAATGGGAAATCAGGAAGAGTCTGAACACAACGTCCTTCATAATAATGGTTTTCCTTCATTTACATATACAATATACCAATGTAACACTCTTCAGACTAGATTAGAACTGCATTCAGTGATTTTATGTGGGGGTGAATTGTAATTTTTACATCAGGAAAGTTTTTCAAGCCGTCTTGTGGACTTACACTGACATCCGTTGTGATTCTTGAGCTCCTTTGTGGGTTTTCAGAAGCACTTTGTGACTTCTCAGTGTCAGAAGCACGACAAACCCGCTGACAATGGCACTCGAATACCACTTCTTCCAACATAACGCCTACTTTGAAGTCCAGTCAGGGGATCAGGCAGAACATTTTAAGAAGTTAATCCCCAATTTCTGCTCAAACTGCGCACCATCCGCTTAATGTTTACCGCAGAGAGGTTCTTTAATTGTCCTGATTTCACCAGTTCAAACTTACAGAATCATGCAGAGATTTTAAGGAGACCACAGGGGAGACATACGCTCTGCTTTGAAATAAATCATGGTTGTTATGGCTGTTAAATTTTTTCAAACGATATCATTAGCATACCTTTGAAAGGATAAAAACATATATATTTATATTTTCAGCTGTGACGAGGTCACTGTGCCCCCCAGTATGATAGCTTAATTAAATTTACTGTCCTTAAAGTTTTTGAGGAACGTTATGGAAATACGACTTTAATTACGTCTCATTTGAAGTGCCATAAAAGAAAAAAAAAGTCCTCTGTGATTTTCCCATTCAGCTTTTTTTTGCTGCCATAAATAAGAAGACTTGGAAATGTATTCGGAAATGCCATCTCAGCTGCTGAAGCCATTTCCTCTTGGCATTAGTTTTGTCTTCTGAGAATGACTTTAAATAACTGAAATGCTCTTTGGCTCTCTTAGCTGAAAAGAGGACGATCCATTCCTGCTTTACTTATTAGTACTTTTAAAGTAATGACATGGATACAGGGTGTACAGTGTTTCAAAACCAGCAGAGCAGAATGCTGTAAGAAGCATTTTTTTTTAAAGTTTCAGACTTCTCCCCATTTTTAGAATAAAGCCTGTAAAATTAAATTATTTAAATTCTCATCTAGACCTAGAAAAACTAACCATATTGCATACTTTTCTGGACTTTATTTGTGGGAACCCTAAAGAAGTTGATTGGTTATTTTATTAGAAAGTGAAAGTTGAGGTGTAGCCTTGGAATAATTAAATGAAAATATTTATTAAAAATACTTAGTAAAAATATTTTTAATAAGAGTTTTTTAAAACACAAAAAGGTCTTAAAAATCTTTAAAACAATTTAAAAATTTGACAAAAAATGTTCAAAAAGCAGGGTAAAAGTAACAGAAAGTGTCTGTTGGACGGAGTCCCATCGTTGCCCACTTTCTCTGAGACAGACAGTGCTAATGGCATGAAATACATTAACACAATGCCTTCAAATTTAATTCATTGAACATGAATTGCTTCAACTTAACACGATTTCCAACAATGCTTGACAATCAACTTTTTCACACGTCTGGTGCGTCAGTGAAAAGCCCTTTGAAGGCCTTCTGATTCTCTGGCTAATTCAAAGTACAAAGCAGCCAGTCAGGGCTAAAATTAAAGTTCAAAGGGCAGCAACTGCAACAGCCCACTTAGAAAAATCAAATATTGGCACAAGCAGCCACCCCTGTTTCAGAGAATTACACGCCACGGTGGGGAATTAAAAGTCAAAACGGAGATTCGCTGAGCTTTGATGCCTAGGACCTTGATCAAATATTGATTGTATGGAATCGCGGTGGAAGTCGAAACTGGACAGAAATCCCCAAATCCTTTGCTGTGGAATACAGGAGACACGGGCTTCTGTGATTTAAATATAATTTCCTTGAGTGAGATTAGCGCGTCCTTCAAGCCCCGTCAGCTCCTGCTGAAAAGAACCTGCCAAAAGGAAGGAAGTAAGGAGTTTAATTTGCAACTTTCTGCTCCTCTTTCATTTCCACATTGCTGGTTCACCCCGAAATCTCTCTCTCACACACACACACACACAGACTCAATATGAGTAATAGCACTCGGGGTTTGGATTTATCACCACAGACACCCCATGGGAGGATGGGTAAAAATGCATACAACTTAAAGCAACTTTTTAATAATGTAGATTTACAATTCAAATGGCAGCACTTTCCTCTACATTAGCTCTATTCCAGGAAGTTGGTTTAAATGAGTGAAAGTAGCTGTAGTTAATGTTCACCTGTGATGGGTTTATGTTCATGCACATTATTGCCACAAGCTTCTGGATTCTATTGGAAATTTATGGGATAGAAAAATATAAAGGGGCAAACAAAAGAGCCAAAAGAAAATGAAATAAGTTTGTTAGCTTAAGTTTAAGTTTATTTTTTAGTCGAAAGTCTAAAAAAGTCTGCATAGATACTAGTTAGCTGTCTTAAGCTAAGCTAGCTAGTTATCTAGGTAGCTAGATAGATTTATGAATGATTCAAACATTTTTTTACTTTAATCTCTAGCAGCATAATTTCAAAAACTCTAATCTTGAATTTGAGCACAAATGCATGGCATGCATCTGTATATATATTTTTTAATATAAAGTCATATGTACATGGGTTAGTGCTTTCTACAGCTATGATTCACCAACAGGAGAGAAGTTTGTTTTCTCCAACAGCATCTTATAAAGTTAGAGCTTGTTGTTATTTTCTGATTTATGTATATAAAGGAAACTTCTAAAATAGTTGAAAGGCATGCTATCTCTTCCTTTCCCTCTGATAAAGTGAAGTAAGCCTCCATCACTTCACATTTATTCTCCTGGAGAATCATTAAAAGATAAAAATTCATAAACGCTTCAGCTGTATACATATTATTTTATGAGAATTGATAAAAAAATACAAAAAACATTAATATGATCCCCACAAGCAGTAGTGCCTGCATCTGCATGCATTGTGCGTACCTTCAGATTTTCCTTTAAGCTTTTTTATTGTCTAACCATCTTTTCTATTAAAAAACTTTGAAGAAGAAACAATCTTGTGTCAAAGCATCTTGAACATAGCCCACATCTTTGCGAGTCTGTGAGGTGGGCACTTCCTAAGGTTAAATGTTATTGGTCAGTTTACTTTTATTTGGCAGCTTGGCGCTTTTTGTGTAAACTAAAAAGGAATGAGCTGATTTTGATCCCTCCCGTAGTTTAAAGAGCGGTGGAGTGAATCCTACCTCACTTGACCGTAGGAGTCGAGTAGGTAGTGAGCGGTGAACCGCTCATAAACCAGCAGGTTCACCGGATTATGAGGGTTTATTTTGTGGTTTTATGAAGTGAAGAGCTGACTGGTCACCCGGCTGGCCGACTGTGACAAATGCCGCACTCTTCCTGAGCGTCACGCTATGACTGCAGCTTAAACAGTTAAATCTAGTCAAAATATTTGCCGAAAGAGTTGAAATGAAGCAAACATGGTTGCTTCACCTTCTCTGGAAGTCCCAGGAACATCACCTGAACTTGGAAAGGTTATTCAATTTAGTCAATTTAAGAGTGTGATTTTTTAAAAAATGTATCTGATATTTTGCTACAGTACAACTTTCAGTGCATAGACCACCACTTGTTTACCTTATCATTATTTAGGTTCCTCTTGCTTTAGCAGCTGGAGAAAGAGGACCTCCCACATTAGTTTCATTTCCTGTGTGCGGCTCCATGTGCATGCGAGAAAAATCTTTGTGAGAGAAATATATCAACAGAAATAAGCCTTAAGCCTCGTTCTCATGAGATCCTCATTATGTGTGGAGCTTAGGTAATTAATGAACTGTGAACAACCTCTGTGCTTTGTGAATTGTACTATAAAATAAGAAAATTTCTCCATCAGTGACCTGAATACAGTTCTATATTTATCATGGAATGACTTGCTTTGATTCACCGTGTGGCTCACAGCTTGAATATTGCCTAAATTAAATAACCTTTAACAAAAAAATGACTTTTTTGACTAACCTGACCATGTTTCTCTGTAAAATGGACATAAAATAGGAAAATAAAGACAGAGTCAATCTAGACTTGTTTGTTTTTCTCATTTTTACTGAGGTATAACCTTGTCAGTCAAAAGAAAGGTCTTGAGAATTCAATAAAAACAACACACAAGTCTCAAAGCCTTTGGATTTTTACAGCTAATGACCCGTTTCCATTATTTTTCCATCATGCAGCTGAAGGAAAAGGCAAAAATGTGTCAGATAATACAATAAAAAAATGAACTGAAAACATTTTTTCACAGCTGCAGGTGATTTCATGTGATCGATGTAATGTAATGCATGTTTGTAGAGTAGAAAGAAAATGAGGGTTGGCATAATAAAAATAAAGGTTTGTCCTGTATTTACATACACCACCCTCCATTCCAATACCCTGAAATAAAATCCAGAGGAGCCAATTGAAGAGAAAATCATAATAGTGTTATGTCACTATGTAAAAGCTTGAAAAATTTCAAATCAATGCTTCATGGAAAAATGGAAAGAGTAGCAAACTACAAACCTTCCAAGGCATGCCTTATTGTAACTTTGGAGGAGCTGCAGAGATCTACAGCTCAGTTTGTTCGCAGAACAGACTTAGAAAGTTATTGAAGGTTTGCAAGACATAAGAACTAGAGTTAAAGTTTCAACAAGCCAAATAGAAAACCAAAAATGCTAAACATTAAAAGAAATGTTAACAGGGAAATTATAATAATAATAATGTGATTTGCTAATACAATGCAGGACACTGAGGTCAAATAAGAGTAAAAAAAAGATTTCGATCTACTGAAATAGGTGCAAACTTGATAGCACACGCAAACCTGATCTACAAACAACATAAACAGGATTGAGTCAGTAAACTGAGGCACAAGCCCAATAAATGTATCGTGTCACAATAACATCAGTCACACAATGTCAAATATTTGGAACATTTGAAGAATTTAAGCTAAAATTAATAGTAAAATATAGATTCAGTTATTATTGCAGAATGATTTCATAACTAATAGCTTAAATTTCAAAATAATTAGAAATGTTTCCCATGACCTGATTATTCAGACGCTGCCCACCAAATCTGACTGATCTTGAGCTTTCCAAGTATTAGACTTCCAGCTGAAGTTCCTGTCAAGGTTCTAGAAAGGTTCTCCTAAGTATTCATGGAGGGGATTCTGAGAATAAATTTGATTTTCTTATGGGAGGGAAAATAAACCATTACCCTTCTCTTTACACAGTTATGACCCACTTTATGCAAGTCACATAAAATCTAAATAAGTACATTAAAGTTTGTGGCTGTAAAGTGAAAATTAAAAAGTTCAAGGTGTATAAATACAGCTGCAAGGCGCTGTGACTTAGTCGTTGGTTGTGTATTGACAGTCATAAACTTTCTTTTCCCCATGTCTCTATAAGCTGTGCGCCGTTAACTCTATCTTAGCGTGGCATGACTGAAGCAGAAATGGAGCTTAAATGACAGAATAAATGTCAGCGCTGTCTGGACAAAATAAGCTTTTTAGAAAGGAAGAGTGAGGGGCATTTTTCTTTTTAACGTACAAAAAGCTTTTCCGGATTAAAAGCCACAAGCCTGTTCCTGTTTTCATCCACAATATGTGACACTGAGCCATACACTAAACACTTTCCACACCACCGCAGGCTGTCTGTGGGGGCATTTGGGAGCAAGAGTGGAAAACAGAACAACTTTACTTACTTTTCTCCTTTTTTTCAGTCACTGACTTACATTTCCTAAGCCACTGAAAAAATAAACTTGCTCTAAAATATGCAAATGTTTTCACATTTGGTGTCTCTACAAACAAATGGGTTTTGCATCCCAGAAATCTCTGTTTAGCACTTCTTTATCCTGATTGTGGTGTTATAGTTTATATGTGCATGTACATATCCTGGGGTCTCCTGTGAAGCAGTTAAATGTTTTATTATTTCTTCTGTTTTTGCTGTTTTGACTCCTTGAATTTTATTTGCTTTGCATCTTTTGTCTCATGAATGTAAAGAAACTGTGGATAGAAATTCAGCCGCCTCAGTAAGATGTGAATGGTGCAGCAGGCAAATTTTGGGTTTTATGTTGGAATTCCTTTTTATCTGTAAGATTATTCTCAGCTAAAATGCTCCATGAACAGTTTGATGTACAAACAGACTATGTTTTATTATCTGGCAGCCAACTAAGAGTGTTTTCACACCTGATAGTACGGCAGACTGTTTGATTTAGGATCAAAATTGCAGCATTTGTTACATTTTCATCTGGTGTGGTTCACTTTCACACTGCACTGTATCAGATTTTTCAAACCCCTTGAAAGGTCTGTTCCCTTCCTCGCCTGTGGGGGCGCTGCACCAAAAACCACTGAAGGAAACGGCATGAAAACATCCCGAAGACACAGAGCAACTTCCTTCATCACAAAATATAAACAAAAATGGAGTAGCGTCAGATTTTAGTGGTTCATTTTTCTCTGTGAAAAATCAGGCAACATTTCTCCAGCTAGCACTGGACTAGCGTGTTTGTTTCAGTTGTATTTACCCAGAATGCCCTGTGATGTAATCCACTTCCTGCTTTTGGAGCGGTCTCTGGTCAACCTGGTGTTCACATATACATTTGAACTGCACCAGAGTTCACTTCAACTGAACCAGAGTTCGCCGTTTTGGTCTGCATCAGAGTTTGATTACACATCCACACCTTCCCCCCCAAAAATGTACTTTCTTAATGAACTGGAGTTCAATTAAGTAAACAGGGTGGTGTGAATGTTTCCATATATAGAGGTTTTTATGCTTTCTGTTGATCACTATTATCAGCGCTGCTTCCCTCCCGCTTAAATCTTGTGGAAGCAGTAATGATTTATTTCCACGATTACTGATTGTTTAAAATGCGTTGGCAGTAGCAGTACCATGTCAGTGGGCTGGAGAAATTGTTATATGATGCAAGAAGAGCCGCTTTGTGACAGAAGGAGCTGGTAAAAATTAAGCTGGTCTTTAAATACATTTAAGAAATGTTAGCACTTTAATACCTCCATTACAAGGCCTTGATAATACAGCAGTCTTCATAGTTTCTCCAGTGATATAGCAATAAAAGCAGATGTCGATCTAGGTGGAAAAGAATAATACAGAACTGCCACCGGGGCAGTTAAAGAGGAATAACTTATGGCTGGCCCACAACACTTACTGCAGTTTATGAAACATCCTTCCCCAAAAGGCTTGAATGTGTATCCTGCACTTCCTGTGAACCGACGCCGTAAAGAGTGAATGCACAAAACAGATAAATAAGTAAACACACACTCAGCTTGATATTCTCTGTACACAGCCACCTCCTTTCATATTGTTGAGGCCGGTTTCATACAAGGTGAGAAGATATACCCTTCCAGACTTCAGAAGTGCATTTGATATCTCAAGCTGGACATTTGCTCATAAATAATAGATTCTATGATTTTTATTATTTAAAAATGAATGGGGGTCCCTTCTTCCTTCTCTTTTTCTTTGAGGACAGTTTGCTATTCATCATCTATGAGAGCAAGCAGGCCCACACACCAAGAAGGCAACAGACTGTATTGAAGGCACTAACTGAGCGCTCAATGTGCTTTAGGAGATATTTGG
Organism: Alfaro cultratus; assembly: GCA_903066825.1. Taxonomy (NCBI): domain Eukaryota; kingdom Metazoa; phylum Chordata; class Actinopteri; order Cyprinodontiformes; family Poeciliidae; genus Alfaro; species Alfaro cultratus. The sequence goes on along the minus strand of CAEFZX010000991.1, from coordinate 20,891 downwards.
GATTTATTATCCAGCTCTGTTAATGGCAGAAGTGAAAATAAAATCCCCATTTCTACTCCACACACCCCTGTTTTCTCCCGTCTATCAATCCCTCTTTTTCAGGTTGGTAATTGTTCTTTATTATTTACAGTCTTTATCCTGGATATAAATCTCCCAGCAGTCAAAAAGTCATCTTTTTTGTTCCTTTGGAGAGTCTGACTCAAATGTTTGAATAGCATTGATCTTTAGTGTTCAGTTTGAATGAAATGAAGGCCATTAAGTTCTAGAGACTTACTTTTCTTCAATTATGGAGTACAAGAGGTCTTTAGGAGGGGCTATGAAGTGAGCAAGAGAATATTTTCATTGCATTCTCAATTTTCAATCATGACATTATGAAAAAAGAAAAATACTACTGCCCCTAAAAATAATTTGAACTTGAAATGAACATAAACACGTAGGATTCACAAATCGAGTCTGTAAACCAAGTCCTTCTTTTCTTTGTTGCTTTCATAAAAATTATACTGGTTTTCAAATGGGGGAATTTTTCTGCCATAATTCGAGAACGCTCATTTTCAGTCTGAAAGCGGGATTTTATGTCTTTTGTTCTCA